>JADDOH010024094.1:0-79215 GCA_016648135.1 Agrypnia vestita | reverse complement strand
AAAAAGTCTACTTCAAACTATTGCAAAATAATAAAAATACAAAATAAAAAACAATTTACACACCTTTTTAGATATAGTAGTAGTAGGTAATTTATTTAACATAACATAACATTAAATTACATTACAAATATAATTATACAATAATAATTTATCGTACAATCATATATGTAATAAAATATGTAACTATCCAACTAGGCTGGCCTGTTTTAGGGCAAGTTAATATATTTCATTTTAAAACACAATAATCTACTATAAGTACTCATTAGTATATATAATTAATAAATAATTTAGAGTTCAATTAAATTTTAGTGCAGCACAAATTTTTGAGAGTTGTTAACTTTAAATTACACATACCAATAATGGACATAAATTATAATTTTCTATTGTCTCTAATTAAACTAAATAGATTATCCGGTAGAAGGAAAATTGCTGACCTCGTATTACTGTATAAAATCGTAAATAATTATTACAACAGTTCAGAACTAACGCAGTTAATTTTTTATCACATCCCTTCCAGGAGCACTAGACAAAGTATATTGTTTCATTGTGACAATGTCAGTGTAAATTGTCTCTATAGCTCACCTATTAGAAGGCTCCATAGGTTAGGAAACGAGTATGGCTACCTATCGGATGTTTTTTCGGAAACACTAGCTGGTCGGGCCATATCTATATTTGGAATGTATAGCGAACGCCTTTCATTGAGAAATTAGGCAAGCCGCGTTACCTGTCTCCGCCAATGACGCGAGACCCAGCAGGGCCGGCAGTAGTACATATTGGACCGCCGCTGTGAGTACATCCTCGATCGCCATCGCCGCCGTGTGACATTTTTACGCAAGTTCCGCAATAACCTCAATTTGTCGTTCGATCTTAAAACCGCCTTTTCAAATCCGTTCTTCGCAGTGGATTTGTTTACATTATTGGTGAAGACGGCCACCAGCATCTACAGTCCACTCAATCGCATTTCATCAGGTCGCAGTTCAATAAATCGAAGATAACCAGGAGGTAAGTGTCTTGCATGTTTTCTCAGTTACGGGCCTTTCGCTACGTATTGGACATCTTGCTTGCCCCTTGGAAGTTTCCGTATAGTTGGACGCTCAAAGCGCACCATTTAATCCATAACCTAACCGCCTCACCATATAATTTTGGTCCTTCGAGCCGGATATCGATCCATATACAAAGGTCGAACGAACGAATTAATATATTCATACATCCGACTATATCGTATTGAGCAACTCCATTATCGCAATTTTCATAATATTTGTTCAGTGAAATAATTACGCAGCGTGATATTTGTCGATATAAATATCGTTTAATATTTTTTCAGATACTTTTACTTGACAGTGTTATTCACGCACGGATACTTTGCACTTGTAACAAAGTTATAGAATTGTTTATTTCGAATAAAATATTAAATAAATTCGGTATTCAAACATATTAATAACAATTTTAACATAACATAACATAACAAATAACATTTCACAAGTGAGTATTTTAGAATAAATACGAACTTATTGTTAGATCACTGAAGTACCTCCCGATAAAAAATATTCAAAATGTCGCAGATAAATAGATTGAAATCTTTAGAAGCAAAACGGGACGCTGTTTTCGCTCACGTAAACATGATGTACGAAAAATCAAAACGGATTTCGTCTGAGAATACAAGGACGACAGAGTCATTCTTGGCAGACATACAAACGATTGATGAAACAAAAACGCAGTTCACCGCCGTTTCAGATGAAATAAATATATTGAATTTAGAATTGAATCCTGACTTTGTACCGGATTATCAAAAACTTATTGCATTTGATGGGATCATCTCTCATATCAAATTTAAAAAATCCCAACTTTCGGAAACAAAGTTGCAAGAGGCTCCTGTATTGGATAGTCCAATGAAGTTGCCGGCTATTCAAATTCCGTCATTTGATGGCAACCAGGAGAACTGGCCCATTTTTTATGAAACGTTTAAGGCCAACATTCATCAAAATAAACTATTAACCCAATCACAGAAAATGCAATATTTAATTTCAAAATTATCGCACGGCGCTCTTTATTTGACATCAGGGGTACTTCCTACGGGAGAAAATTATAATTCTTTATGGAATAGCCTCGTACAAAAATATCAGGATAGAAGGGCGTTGGGTTGTTATTACTTAAAAAATATTTTCGAAATAAAATATGTCAACACCGCTGGTGGCTTAAACGCGTTTATTGAGAAATACTCTGCGTCCGTTTCCGCTTTGAAACAGCTGGGAATCGAAGATCTAACAGACTTCATTCTTTTATATTCCGCGTTATCGAAATTGGATAGCCAAACTTCACAAATGTTCGAGATGACGCAACGTGAAAAGGAAATTCCCGCTTACCAAGATCTGGTAGAATTTTTACGAAGTCAGGTGAAAATTTTAGAACGTACAACTACTAGCAACACCGCTTCTGTTCGATATGGTCAAAATAATTTAAATAAAAATAAGACTTACAAATCTTTCTTGACTAAAAGTACTGGAAATAATTGCTTACTATGTTTGAGAGAAGATCATAAACATTTGTACGAATGTCCAAAGTACAAAGGCATGCCGATCAACGAACGCTTTAATTTCATAAAGACCAAAAATGGTTGTATTAACTGTCTAAGTTACTCGCACATTATAAAAAATTGCAAATCAACGCGTAATTGCAAAAAATGCAATAAACGTCATAATACGCTTCTTCATTTTGAAGATAATAATCGAGATGATGCGCATCCAGTAGCATCTATATCACTGGTTACCGCGCGAAACCAGTCAAAATCTTATTCGCCTAGTGCTAATATTTTATTGTCGACGGCCCAAGTATTAGCTTACAAAAATCAAAATGAAAAACGGTTAATACGATGTCTAATTGATAGTGCATCGCAAAATCATTTGCTCACAGTAGCGTGCTGTGATGAGTTAAATTTAAAAATCTCGCCGCTTTACAATGCGGTCCTCAAGGGTGTAGGCAATAGCTCGCGTCCAATAAAAGGATACACTAATTTCATCATACAATCACGAGTAAATTCACAGACTTATAATATCCAGGCTTTGGTTGTTGACAAAATCACCAATAACCTACCTGTGCAATACATTGACACGGCAAATCTGGCTTATTTAAAAAATGTTCAACTCGCTGACACGGATTGGAATATACCGAAGCCGATCGATTTAGTTTTAGGTGCAGAATTATTCCCGTATCTTTTATTAGGTGGTCGAATAAACGCACCCTCTCCCGCTCCGCCGTTGTTAGAAACGACTTTAGGTTACATCATAATGGGCGAGATGTCTATGGAAAATCCCCAAAAGGAAAATTCTACTTTAACGCTTCTATCTCTAAATGATGGTGAATTACAGACTTCTCTGCAAAGTTTTTGGCATCTAGAAGAGATTCCAACTAGGCAGTTCCTGAGCCCCGAGGAGACGTCCTGCGAAAGGTTATACAGCGCATCTGTAAATAAAGATGAGGCTAGACGTTACTCGGTCGCATTACCTTTTCGTCTAGATTCAAAGGAATTAGGTAATTCACGAAATACTGCGTATCGCCGACTTATCGCTCTAGAGAGGAAATTCAAACAAGAACCAAAACTTCGTGAAAATTATAATAACGTAGTAAACGAATACATTGAAAAGGAGTATTTAACTGAGATTACCGCAATCGATGTCTCAAACGAGGGTTATTACATACCGCATCATGCCGTCACACGCCCAGATAAGCCAATGCCGCGAATTGTACTCGACGCAAGTTCAAAAACCCATACTGGGAAATCATTGAATGATGTATTATATGCCGGACCTAATTTACAAGCAAACCTTTTCTCTCTTTTACTCGAGTTCCGGTTATTTCCTGTAGCTATGACCGCGGACATAAAGCAGATGTATTTACAAATTAGTACATTTCAAAATGATCGTAAATATTTAAAGATATTATTTCGTTTTAGCGACTATAGCAACGAGACGATCAGAGTATTTCAATTCAATCGCCTTGTATTTGGCCTCAAACCTAGTCCGTATTTAGCTTTGCGTACTATTCGTCAGCTAGCATCAGACATGCGCTTTCAGTACCCTGACGCCGAGTCTAAACTTTACATGGATGACTTGGTGCATTCAATGCCTGACGACGAATCGGCCATCCTCATCTCTCGAGAGTTAATCTCGTTATTCAAATCAGGATCCTTTGAATTAATTAAATGGTCGAGTAATTCTTTGGCATTACTCAATGACCTCCCGCATTCTCATCGAAGTTCAGTGGATTTCACAAATGAGAACAACAGTACTAAAGTTCTAGGTTTATCTTGGGAACCTGCTGAGGACAATTTCTTCTTAACAACTCTGCAGGTCCAAGAGACATGTACAAAGCGAAGCATACTTTCATTAGTGGCTCGTTTGTTTGATGTTCTAGGCATCGTGGCCCCAGTAATCCTGTATGCCAAATTGCTCATTAAGGAGCTCTGGTTGTGCGATATTGGTTGGGATGATGTACCTCCTGAGAGCATCATTCAACGCTTCACTGCACTTACGAGTGAATTTCACTTGCTCTCGACTTTGAGAATTCCGCGCCATATTGGTGTTCTAAAGGACAGTACAGTTTGCATCGTCGCCTTCTGCGATGCGAGTATGAAAGGTTATGGTTGTGTCATTTATTTGCACTCCACAGATTTAACCGGGAACGTATCAGTCAGGTTATTGTGTTCCAAGTCTAAGGTTTCACCAACAAAGATAATTTCACTCGCTCGTTTGGAGTTATGCGCTGCCCTTTTGATGTCGAAGTTAATAAAGACTGTTCGGGATATTTATAGTTCGCGCATCACCATCGCAGGAACATATGCATTCTCGGACGCTACAATTGCCTTGTCATGGATCCACTCTTCCCCGCATAGATGGTCCGTATTTGTGAGCAACCGCGTAGCTCAATGCCAGGAAAATGTACAACCCCAAGATTTCTATCATATCGCAGGCATTGAGAATCCTAGTGATTGTCTATCTAGGGGCATGTTACCATCTCAATTGGTAACCCATGACTTGTGGTGGAACGGGCCCGCATGGCTACGTTCTGTCATTTCAAGTTGGCCTATCCAACCATTCTTACCTACAAAATATGAGGCACTCCCGGAATTTAAATCCACAACTTTGATTACCGCTAAGATTGTACCTTGTAGTTTTTACGAATTAGCTCAAAATATCTCTCGTTGGGATAAACTTCTGCGCATCATCGTATACTGCCTCCGTTTTATGAAACGACGTTCCCCAGCAATTGGAGTCGCTGACTTACTTGCCGCTGAAAACATGGCTATTCGTGCCGTTCAAAATGTTCATTTTGCTAAGGAAATGGCGGATCTAAAAGGAGGAAAAGGCTATTCTAAAAGGTTAAAACGTATTAGTCCTTTCATAGATGAGGATGGTATTTTGCGGAGGAAGATTATCCAATTCAGGTCTTCCTTTCGAGGCAAAACATCCTGCTCTGCTCCCAAAACATGACCACGTAGTCGCCCTTATAATAGATCACCATCACCAATTGCATCTTCACACTGGGCCAGGATTACTTTCATCAATCCTTCGTCAACACTTTTGGATCCTTTCCGGAAAAAGCGTTATTAGATGGAGAGTGAGAAAATGTAATAAATGCTTTCGCGTTTCTCCTCTACATCCCACGCCTAAAATGGCTACTTTGCCAGCCTGCCGAATTCAGGAAGCAAAGGCTTTTACACACACAGGGGTAGATTATGCTGATCCGCTAAATATAACACTCCAACGCAAGCGTGGACAAAGGTCGCAAAAGGCCTACATCTGTATTTTTGTCTGCTTGACAACGAAAGCTGTTCATATCGAACTAGCATCAGATTTATCCTCGGACATCTTCCTAGCTGCATTCAAACGTTTTATAGCACGTCGAGGACCCGTATCTTGTCTGTATTCCGACAACGGCTCGAACTTCATAGGTGCCAAGGCACAGTTAGATGAATTTTATAAATTAATCTTGTCCTCGGACTATCAAAACGCTATAAAGGATGAGCTTATTAAACGACGCATTTGTTGTAAATTAATTCCACCGCATAGCCCGCACTTTGGAGGGATCTGGGAAAGCAATATAAAATGTTTTAAAACACATCTATACCGCGTAATCGGAAGTCAATTGTTGATTTACGAGGAACTCTTCACAGTTCTTACACAGATCGAAGCGTTGCTCAATTCCCGGCCACTTTGTGTTATGTCTGAGGATCCGTATCCTGAGGCGCTGACACCAGCACATTTTTTAATATCATCACCACTCCAGTATCTTCCGGTATCGGACATTGCTGACGATACGCGGAGTCTTTGTACACGCAAACTACTAGATAACTTAGTTAGGTCATATTGGAAAAAATGGCATCTAGAGTAGAGAGAGTAGAGTAGAGTAGAGTATAGAGTAGAGACACACTCTACAAGTCTGACAAAAATGGTGTACTCCAGATAATCCCGTCACCGTCGGTAAAGTTGTGCTAGTGGGTCAGGATAACGCACCACCGCTTAGCTGGCCTTTAGGAGTAATCTCTCAAATATATCCAGGTTCAGATAGTGTAGTGAGAGTTGCTCTAGTGAAAACTGAATCCGGTTTTTTCAAGCGACCAGTGGTGAAACTTTATCCTCTCCCGACCCAATAGCTCTTAGTTATATATTATTTTTATTTTATTTTTTCACGCCTCTTAGTGTATAATAGCTCTTAGTTATATATTATTTTTACTTTCATTTTCATTCACGCCTCTTTGTTATTGTTCGATGTATTAATTACTTACATCGCAGCATTTACATGCTTTTCTTATTTTCGTTTCATAATTTACCGCTGAATATGTCAGATTGACACATTGTTATTTACTCATATATTATATATCGGGACTGATATAGAATATATGTCTGACGCTGTCTCTCTTTTTGCTATATCATAATTTAGTCTTTATTGCGATAAGGAAGTTGCATCAAGCGTTCGGATGATTTTTTATTAATTTTGAAAGCTCTGTGAGCTTCCAAGGCGGGGAGCATGGTCGGGCCATATCTATATTTGGAATATATTGCGAACGCCTTTCATTGAGAAATTAGGCAAGCCGCGTTACCTGTCTCCGCCAATGACGCGAGACCCAGCAGGGCCGGCAGTAGTACATATTGGACCGCCGCTGTGAGTACATACTCGATCGCCATCGCCGCCGTGTGACATTTTACGCACGTTCCGCATTTCCGCATTACCCTCAATTTGTCGTTCGATCTTAAAACCGCCTTTTCAAATCCGTTCTTCGCAGTGGATTTGTTTACATTATTGGTGAAGACGGCCACCCGCATCTACAGTCCACTCAATCGCAGTTCAATAAATCGGAAGAACCAGGAGGTAAGTGTCTTGTATGTTTTCTCAGTTACGGGCCTTTCGCTACGTATTGGACATCTTGCTTGCCCCTTGGAAGTTTCCGTATAGTTGGACGCTCAAAGTGCACCATTTAAACCATAACCTAACCGCCTCACCACCTTGTGCAATAAATTAATACATTTTAAGTCATATAATTCCCGTAGCTTTTTGATTACATGCACCCCTGTCCTTTATATATTTCGCGGTACCTAAAATTGGCGAATCCTATGCATGCTTTCTTCAGTTGGCTGCTATGATATGCGCGGATAGTTTTAACTTGCGCCAATACCTCATAATTGAACATGTTGAAAATCGATTTTTAACTTTTTTCTAATAACTGTGATTGTGTGGCTTAAATGTTTAATTTTCTTTTGAAGAAGTTATTAACTATTGTATTTCTAATGACTTTACTCTGTCAGAAATCAAAAGTTAAAATTGAATGAAGATTGAAGAAGCTTTCCATAAATATAAAGGTAACTCTTAACATTTCAATTATGACCATCCACATGATGAAAGGAAAATTTTTTTTTTTGGTGAGAGCAGCAAGTATGTCGATATCAGGTACTTCATAAATAGAAATGTCATAATCTTTGCATTAACATAATAAATAATGCATTTTCAAAATGATTTCTTGAAATATGCAAAACACCAATGCGTGAAGTATAACTTTTACGCACACATATATTTAAGAAAAGACTTCATAATAAAATATTTATGTGACAGAATTTTATGATACAATGAAACTCGCTTAATAAATTCACTTTTAATAAGTTTTCCCGCTAAATAAGTTTAAATTCTGCGGTCCCGATAAAGTCCCATACAAATCCCATATTTTTTTAGGCTTAATACGTTTCCCGCTAATTTTCATTTTTCGCCTAAGTAGTGAAAATATTTATAGATGAACTCAATTTATTCATACAAATAAATCTTCATAATATGTTTTTCCGAAGACGAAATTTTGCCATTTATGACGTGAGGTTCAGATCCTCATGATCTGACCCCCTCGTCATCACCAGCTAGTCCAGTCGGAGATGCATGGGACAAACCCTTCTCGTTAAATCTATTCTCAGGGTCTTTCAGCAGCGCGCAGGGTCTCCGAGATGCACTATGTCACACTCACCAACAATAGATGTCAAAGATACAACATAATGAAACATGGGGCATTGCATGGAGAAAAACAAGTGTTACGAAAACTGAGCGCAATAAAAATTAGGTGGTTTTGGCGGCGTGAAAAAAGTTCTAGCTGCTGAAAAAATCCTGTAGTATTTGAAAAGGCTAATAAAATAATATTTATTAAATAAATTTTTCCAGCGATTATTTACGATAATTTTTTATATAGCCGCGATCGCAAAATCAATAAACGTCGACGCAAAATAAATTCGCCCTAACGAAACTGTTTTCATTTTAGTTGTATTTCTTCGAGGAAACAATCGACAATATTAATTATGTAATATCTCCTATTGTTTTCTAAGGCCGGCGTCACACTAGGTGTATCTTCTATCTTCCGTCGCGTCTTTGACGCCGCGGAACGCCGCCGCCGCTACATTTCTTTCCATACAATATACGCTGATCGAACACACTATGTGGATCATCAATCGTTCCGCCGGCGGAATGCTCGCTTCGGCGTCTGATCGGTTCCCCGCCCGCGGAACTTACGTCAACCTAAAATCGGTGACGTCGCATCTCGTGTTTTTGATTGCAACGCGCCACATTTGACAGATTGTCCGCACATGTGTTTGTACTCCGCGCGGTCCGCCACAGAATATAGAATGTGACTGCTAAATTCAGTTGCGGATTTGACGCGACGGAAGGAATGTGTAGTGTGACGCCGGCCTTAATGAGTTACAAAAATGGATCAATTTAATTTAGCAATAAAAAATACCACGAATATTCTTTGCGCCTGGGAAAATATTAAGGTAATCTGAAATCAAACGTAATTAAAATAAATAAAATCGTAATTAATCACAAAAGAATGTTACTAATGTATTGGGTTAAGTCCGCTCTTACAGGTCCTTTGGACTTTACTCAAGGCGATATATTATGTTGAATGTACACCTAAATTATGTAAAAATCATCAAAAGGGATACATTTTTAAAATAAAGTCAAGTAGAATACTATTTACAAATGCTTATTTTTTACAAGTGTACAATCTTTACCAAGCCAGGGAGCAGATTACAGGTAGCTTTTTGTATTTTTTTTCGTATTCGTGAGGTTTTCGTTTTGTCAATATACACCAATTTATACTTCAATTCTGGTCGATTTTTTCTTTAATAATATTATTATTAGTTTAAGATAGGTATTTTTTTGCAATAGTAATTTAGAACTTATATATTTATTTTAAAATTAAGGTTTGCACATAGCTTGTGACATACCTACATAAGTTATTTTATGGTTTTCTTTTAGTATGGTTATTAATAAAATATTTTTTGACAGACTAAAATTTTTATTATTTTGGTGGTTTTTATCGTTTTATGACCCTCAGATTACTATTCACATAGGTAATATTTTACAAATGTATATATTTCCTTACTTAATTATTAAAAATAAAATGTCCTATAAACGAAAATTCAATTAAAATACAAAATTATAAAGTGTAAATAATATACGAAAATCACTGTTAATATGTTTTCACGCCTAATAAGTTTTTATTTGCTGGTCCCTTGAAAAATGTATTAAGAGAGTTTCACTGTATATTAGAATACGAATATGTAATATGATAATACAGTGAAACTCTCTTAAAACGTTTTTCAAGGGACCAGAAAATAATAACTTATTAGGCGTGAAACATATTAAAAGTGATTTCAACTTTTTCATATATTATTTAAACTTTCTAATTTTGTGTTTTAATTAAATTTTCTTTTATGTAATATGACAATTTAAGGACATTTTATTTAAAAAAATTAAATTTGTAACAGTAAATAATATAAATTTATAAATATCACCTATGTAAATAGTACCCTAGGTTCAGAAAATAATAAGAACTACCAAAACAATAAAAAAATTTAGCACTGTTATAAAAATATTTTATTAACAACCACACTAAAATGAAACCATAAAATAATTTATGTAGGTAGGTATTTCACTACCTATGTACAAACCTTGATTTTAAAATAAATTATACAAGTTATCTAAATTACTATTGCAAAAAAAATACCTATCTTAAACTAATAATATTATTAAAGGAAAAATCAATCAGAATTTAAATATAAATCGGTGTATATTGACAAAACATAAACTTAACGAATACGAAAAAAAATACGAAAATAACCTGTATCTACTTCCCCTAGCTTGGTAAAGATTGCACATTTTTAAAAAAGAACCATTGTAAATAGTATTCTACTTGACTTTATTTTAAAAATGTATCCCTTTTGATGATTTCTACATAATTTAGATGTACATTCAACATACTGCCTTGAGCAATTGAATGGGGCAAAGTCCAAAAAAACCCGCCAATTCAGGGGCGAACTCGGCGAACTTAACACAATAATATTTACGTTTGATTTCACAATATGTACCTTAATATTTTCCCGGGCGCAAAGAATATTCGTGATATTTTTTATTGTTAAATTAAATTTGATCCGTTTTTGTAACTCAATTTGAAAACAATCGGAGATATTACGTAATTAATATTCCCGATTGTTTCCTCGAAGAAATACAACCAAAATGAGAACAATTTCGTTTACGCGAATTAATTTTGCACCGACGTTGATTGATTTTGCGATTGCGACTACAGGCGGACCTCGACTTTCGAACATTCGACTTTCGCACAATTCGCTATTTCGCACATTGTCACGCTGTGGGGTAAAGATATCCCCCTCTCGCTCGCTTACAAGCAAGTGTAATCCTGGTATCACTTGCATCTTGCTTCCTTCCGTCACTTTGCTTGTAAGCTAGCTAGGATAGAGATTTAGTCTTGCGCAGGAAGGAAAGATAATAATTGACCATTTAAAATATTATTAATGTTAGACAATGCTCCAAGACACCCAGAATCTCTACAGAATTTATACACGGAAATCAATGTTGTGTTTCTTCTTCCCAATAATCTGCCTTATACAGCCTATGGACCAAACGGTGATAGCCATGTTTAAACAATAATTATATGAGGTCAATAATGACTCTTATGAGGCTATCGAGGCTATTGAGGCACCTGACAGGAAAGGTGGGCCTACATTAAAAGATTTCTGGAAGAACTACAATGTATGAAACGTAATAAACAATATTGGAACACGTGAGACATGTAGTGTGGGCTGAAATAAAAGAGTCAACCATGAAAGGTTCATGGAAACAATTTTATAAATTGTGATGAAACTCCAGAAACTATCACAATTGATATAGTGCGCCTAATGAATGAACTAAACTTAGATGTTACTAATGAGGATGTTCTCTCCTAATGAGGAGGATCTCATTCAGAACCTCTAACAAATAAATATTTAATTGAGCAACAGGAGTATGAAAATGAAATATATAATAAAAGTGAGGAAGAAGAATCTGATCAAATCATCAAGACTTTAACAATGAAAAACATAAATGAAGTCTTCGTGCATCTTGACAATTTTATAAATATTATGGAAGATTGTGATCCCAATAGAGAACGCATATTTCGAGTGTGTAGGCCGATCAATAAAGACATAGCATGTTTTAAAATACTATATGAAGAAAAGAGAAAGAAGGGTGGCAAACAATTAGCTCTTGATAACTTTTTAAGGGAAACACCCGCAAACCTCACTAAAACATGTCTCTTAAACCACTTTAACGCCTCTTAAACGTCATATATTTACTTTATAAATAACATACATACAATTTTTTTTTTTTACTTCCCTCTACTTTCGAACATTCAACATTCGCACACATTTTCAGGAACCAATTATGTGCGAAAGTTGAGGTCCGCCTGTACTTACATAAAAAATTATCATAAATAATCGCCGGATAAATTTATTTATTATATATTATTTCACTTGTCAGTATTCAACCTTTCTGTTTTGTTTTATAATTTTATCAATAGATTTTCAAATATCTTGTTGTTCAAGAGACAAGTTTGTTCATGGATAAACGCTAACCATCGGTCGTTTTATTTTATTTCTCAAGAAACTTCAATCAAGCTAATCAAAACTAAACTGGAAGTAATGAATGGCTCCCAATGATATCTACGAAAATGAAACAATAAAATTTCAGCATTTTAATGAAAATAATTTAAAAACAGATTTATTTTATAAGAATGAAAAGAGCACGGAGTAAAAATAATCAAAGAATAATTAATACAAGCAAGTTTTAACGATTATTTGCGCTGATCACCGCTGACTATAAACACGTAACTCGCCAGTCGCGTATGCCGACAATCGCGCGAATATTATTTTACGAAATACGAGTACTTGAATTATGAATTGAGTAATTTAAGTGATTAATTGTCTTTAAACTCAATTTGTTTAATTAACATCGTACGTCCCGTGACTTCACGCGACGCGAGACCAGCGCCACATTGCGCAGACCTTCCGTTGCAGATCTTCCGTTGCAGATCTTCCGCTGCAGGACGCCGCTACATTTTTTTCCATCATATAATACGCACTTATAAAACGTACTACGCGGAAATTCGACGAAATCGCGCGACCGCGACATGTGGTGTGTACTGCGTAGTGTGGCGCTGGCCTTTGTTTCACCGAATTTATCGGCAGTTATTTCACGCGTTTGAAATGATGTTGAATGATTTTAATGAGCTAAACAGACGGAGGAAGCAAGGCAATCCAATAAATAATTAAAAATAAAGAGTATAATCGATATAAATACTTGAAAATTTTAATTAAATTCCGGTATATTTTTGACGTTAAATATTGATGAAAATGAAACAAAATATTACAGTAGTGCCGAAGAGGCATATGGAATTGTAAATTATCAGGTGCACCTGCTAATACAATTGTGTATTCTCAGAAATGGATTTTTCGGTTAATTAAATTTTTTTGCATAGTTAAGAAAGAAAATAAATCAAAAATTAGTGTCACCAATGCGGCTCTGCGAGTATTATAGGAGTATATTTGAAAGCCAAGCATTCTTTGTTTATATTGGGGATTAAGTTTTATTGTCTCGCCTTTTCAAATAATACAGTTTTTGTCAAAGTACTTTTATGGCTCTGCAAGAATTATCTATTGTAAGCTGCCCATTTTGTGAATTTTGAGATTTATTTGGGTTAATTGTTTTATTAGCTTGTTCAAATACTGCAGCGTTTTTTCAGGGCTAGAAATTTTGTAACCAAATCACCGCCAAATCCACTTAATTTTTATTGCGCCCATTTTTCATTTTTGGGAATGTCGAACAAAATTTCGTCTTCCGAAAAACGTATTATGAAGAATTATTTGTATGAATAAATTGAGTTCAGCTAAAAATATTAGCACTACTTAGGCGAGAAACGAAAACAAGCGGGAAACATATTAAGCCTAAAAAAAAGATCAAATTTGTATGGGACTTTTTCGGGACCGCAGAATTTAAACTTATTTAGCGGGAGAACTTATTAAAAGTGAATTTATTAAGCGAGTTTCACTGTACATAATTGTGGTGAGAATATTACGAGATACATCTCTTTTAATTAAATTTTTTTCAAAACATGCTTTCTCCATAATTCTAAATGTTTATTTTGGGTCCTTGATTAAGTGAGGTTCTGCTGAATTTACAGGTTTTCATTGTTGTCAGATAATAATGTAACCTCTGCTCACAAACAAATAATGACTGACGGTAGCCATCGAATTGTGGCCTAAAATAAGACATTAAATCAAATACAAGGCAGAATAACTCAGAAGAATATTACAATGAATAAAATATAAATACATCTTACCTGCTTCCCTAATGGAGCGTTGGGTAAACTTGCCACAATGGAAAGTAAAACTTTCAGCGAAATATGGAAATCGTATAGATAATCGTGCAAATTTTCAATAGCCTTCGCTAATTCAGTTCGAAAATAATGATTTTCTGTCAGAAGGGAAATTCTCGCAGAGGTGCTTTTAGATTCCACGTAAGGTCTGAACGATGGTAAATGTCTTATAGATTCCAAGTCTTCATCGGATAGTTGCGACATTACCTTAGGTATTAATTCCCTTTGACAACACAATGCTTTTATTTTGGTAGCATAATAATGTTCCATCATACAGTACTGAAAGATAATATTTAGGTATTATTTATAATATTCAAAATTTCCTGTTAAATAATCCCGAAAAATATAAAAAATATTCTTAAGTATAAATATATACATTTGAGGCTAGAAAGCTTCCTTAAAATATATTCATCACTATATCACTATAAATTGTGAATACATTTATGTCAATTCGTCAAATTATAGACACATAATTATGAACTCAATACACAATGTCGTCGAAAATATATTAAAACTTGCTTAAGAATTCCGTTTTAATATGTTTTCCTGCCAAATAAGTGAAAATTTTTGATCCTGAAAATGTTCCATTCGATTGCATATTTTTTAGACTTTACAAATAAATACGTTTTCTTAAAAGCAGATTTATTAATCAATTAGAAAGATATGCAGAAAAATCAAATTGACGAAAAAATATTTTAGCTTCCACCGGGACTCGAACCCAGATCTCTTATCTTTCCAGAAAGGTGCATAACCATTACACCATATCAGCCTTGAACCTTTCCGTCAATATATCGACTTTATCTGTAAGTCTAATTTATTAACTCCTGTGTGTCAGTGATGTAACGTAGGTCTACATGTCATAGAAAATATGAAATATCTACCTTATTTACGAAAATTAAAACGTCACATTTTTTGTAATCATCGAATAGACATTTTCACACCAAAATGACTAAATTAAATTTACGTATGTACGGATTTTTTAATTAAAAAATATTTATTCATTACTTTCGTATTTTCGGTCAGTGTGTAAAAGAGAGCAGAATATTGCACATCGCAGTTAAATCGAGCAAGAAAAAGCACGATAATAACACATATTTCATGTAGGACAGAGATGGCGGTTGCTTGGGTTTCGGTGAAAGCGAAAACAATATCGAAAGAGTACGGTAGAGTCGCGTAACACGTGTTAGACAAAGACGGAGTGCAGGCGACCTAGCGACCGCGTCGTTGAATTCAGTTGGTAATGATACGTCAGCGGAAGGGCACGCAAATTCGATACGCCATGATTTTATGATAATTTACTAAAATAATGCAAATATTTATGTTTACCTTACATAATTATATAAAGGGATATTTAAAAAGTCTTATCTGTATCGTATATATATACATTTTATCACATATTAAAAACTATGCCGATTTTTAATCAGGTAACGCTGTGTTACACCACCGTTCCCGAAGGTATTTTTTAGCACAGCCTTTTAAGAGTTAATTGAATAACATATATTTTCCATTTTAAGCAATCCACTTTTTTTATACGGTAGTCACAAATCGACTGCCCCAACGAACGAGGCAGTAACTCAAATAGATTGATTTTTCAGGGGGACACTTTTAAGTTTCGAACCGGATTTCTAATTCTGTTTTGAATCTTCTCAACATTTTTTTTTGTGTGTGTAGGTAATAATAAGACAATCTTACTAGTAATTGAGATATTTTATTATAACAGTAACTTAAGTTATTTCGTTATTACATTACTTTTGTAAAATTCATATTTTTATCTGTTAAATATTGCATTTGAGATACTGCTGTCTTAACTGTAGGTAGGCAATCATGGCCTGAACCTAAAAATGGTACTAACTCAAATACCTAAAATATTGAGTTACTGCCTCGTTCGTTGGGTCAGTCGAAATGGGGAGGGGTGGTTAAAAACTACTTTTTTTGGTTCTCATTTTCAAAATCCTCTAAAAAGTTTATGTTTCCTTTTGTTTTGCAACTGTTTACTTCTGTAAGTGAAGCTCAAAAAATAAAGGTCGATGTCAAAAAAATTAAATAAATGGGGTGAAAAATAGGTTTATGAAAATCAATGCATCGCTTAAAAAGGCTGCGCGGGTCAGTGTATGACCTGGTTCGCATTCACTGCTATATACAATAGAATTTCATTAATTCGAAATTCAATGGACTCAAAAAAACATTTTGATTTATGCAGAACCACGTTAATTTTAAATTCAAGTATAAAATAACGAGGAAATATAAAACTCATGAAAAAATTTTGTGAAAAAAGAATTTCCTGATATTTCAAAATGGTTCCACGTAGGACTTTTATGTTTCGAGATTGACATAATTATTAATTAACTTTTGTTTTATACTACCTTTATGATTACATTGCTATATAATATTTAGTGAAAGAAATATCACAATCACAAGGATATTAATTATTTATTTTATTACGCACCCAAACTAACTGACAACCAGCAACCAGCGGAATGAAATTATGAAATGCGGTGATTCCCCGAGCGTAGATAAATTGTGCTGCGTTTACACATAAATGAATTAAGCCCGAGGATGGCAAATTTACACATGGATTATCTATAGTGCGAAATTCAAAATGTATTGGTGTATCGGCAAATTAATATCACCGATTCCAATATATCAGAAAACCCTCGATATTGCCGATATATCGTTATTAGTATCAAATGCATCCCTAGTTTTTACAGAGTTAAACGTTTGCCTAAAATAATTTAAAAAATCAACTTTAACCCCCCCTGGGCCGCGTGGCACAAAATAAATTATTTATCAACGGCCGCGTATCGAATTTGAAAAACGTAATTTTTTCCCAATAGAGAAATCCTGTTGTGACCTGTCGTTCCATTTTCAACTCAAAAACATCACGGATTATATTTTAAATCAACAATCAAAACAGAAGTTTTTCTGCCGTCAAAATCGTATAGAATTGTTATAGATGGCGCTCCGATCGCGTGTTGTGCAATCGAAATTCAAATATTCCATCGTCAAGGTCACGCGCAATGTGCGCGGGAAATACGATTTATTTTTTTCGATTTTCGATTTATTTGTACACGTATATACAAATATATACGATATGTTTTGCGATATTTGTCAGTTTTTGTTGGTTTATGATTCAATTGAATACTAATAGTGATTTATTAACAAAAATACACGCAATTTTGTTGCGTTTATTTGAAATATGTGTGTGTGTGAAAGTGTATCATATTTATGTGTTATGAGTGCGATGTCCCGTCGTGTGCCGTGCCGTGCAACAAAATATATCACACAGAAGAAGATTATTATTATTAATAGTAGTGTTGTCTCTAATAAACAAATAAAAAATTATTATTATCTTTCAGAAAATGTTGCGCTGGCAACATTATGGAAATTCAAAAAAAGATTAATTTTTTTACTTAAATGATAAAAAAATCATTGCATTTCCACACTTACGATAAAATAATATGAATGTGTGTGTTTTTTTTTTAATATACGCATGTTTTCATGGTTTTTTCGTAAAAAGAAAAATCACAAAAAATTCCGAAAATTTATGGCCCTTGCCTATATGTTGCTTTGGAATTTTTAGGCCCTCAACAAGTTAACTTGTTGTGGGCCGTAAATTTTCTGAATTTTTTGTGATTTTTCTTTTTACGAAAAAACCATGAAAACATGCGTAAATTAAAAAAAAAACACACACATTCATATTATTTTATCGTAAGTGTCGAAATGCAATGATTTTTTTATCAAAAAATTTAAAAAAATAATCTTTTTTTGAATTCCGATAATGTTGCCAACCCGACATTTTCCGATTACATACACTACTATTATTATTTGATATCCTACCTAAAAATTTTCTTCTGTGTGGTATATTTTGTCGCACGGCACGGCACACAACGGAACATCACACTCAAAACACATATAACATGTTTCCTTCCGTTGCTTTCGTGCCGCGCACACAAAACACTACGCCATTGTTTCACTTTAAATTTTGAAGCATATGATCCACATTTAACACACACATTTCTCAAATAAACGCAACATAAATAATGTATTTTTGTTAATAAATCACTGTTTGTATCAAATTGCACCATAAACCAAGAAATATCGCGAATATATGTATATATTATCCGCGCGTAGATCCGTGTTCCAACTGTGATTGCTGGGCGCGAACTGAAGAAATAAAAAACCCTTCCTATCGACATAGCAACGGAATCACGTGATTTTTGCATGTACCATACACGTGAACGTCTTTCGCGCGCTGGGCACATGACGACGGAATAGATCGACACGGCGACAGACACGTGATTTTTGCATGTACCACGCATGTGTCTTTCGCGTACTAAGGACGTGACGACGACGGAATATTATTTCATTATATAATTTTCGATCGTACAACATGAGTTTAGGGCGACATCTATAACTTTTCTATACGATTTTGACGACCGAAAAACTTCTACTTTGAGTGTTGATTTAAGCTATAATCGGCCATGTTTTTGAGTCGAAAATGGAACGACAGGTCACAACAGGATTTCTCTATTGGGAAAAAATTACGTTTTTCAAATTCGATACGCGGCCGTCGATAAATAATTTATTTTGTGCCTGTCGGATATATCCGACGCGGCCCCTGGGGACAGTCGCGCTCCGTCGGATATATGCGACGCGGCCCCAGGCTCATTAAAGGGTATTTTATTATTGAAACAAAGAACAAGAAAATAGAATTAAAAAAAAGAGCTTATAATCAATGACAAAAACATTTAAAAATGTTTAGAAATTAAACTTATTTTTGTGTCCAAAATTTGGGATTTCTGCTCGAGATTGCAACCTGGTTCTAATAAAGCCATCTCTAGAAGTAACGTCAGTTATACTTTATGAGGCCAGTTTAACACATCTTTCCACAGATTGTGTGTGCCAAGGAGAGTCAACAATTTCCAAGCTCTTATCTTTTGCCTTGATTTGAAGGACCTCATTAGAAATATGTCAAAGAACCGGGGGTGCTGTAACCTGACACTCGTGCCACACAATAATTTCGGTGTAATCTCTAGCAGAGAAGTTCATTTTTGGTGGTTTAAATATCCTGCGTTTAGTGCTACTTTCAGCTTTTCTAGCTTTCATTACTCTTTGCAATGCCAGCTCCCAAAAGTGGTGTCTATCATCAAACGACATACTGATAAGTAGGTTTTCTGGATGTGCAAAAAAAGCATTTCTTTCGATAACAGAATCGACAATAGATCTCCGATTTTTGGGTAAAAATTGAGAGTACATAATCAGTTGAATCATATGTTTGGCTCTGTCCTTAAAGTACGTCTTCTGCTTGATTATGAACCAAATCGGAATGTATACTTTAACCCGTAGTTGAAAAACAATGCAAATTTTCTGATGGATAAAGAGTACTCACATAAAGTCTGAGTATGCGATTAGCAAAAGTAAGCCGTCTCGAGTGGGCCATTTTTCCAGGTTGACGGTTTGCCAGCTCAGGAGTACAAGAACCAGTTGATACAGCTTGACATATCTCATAAAGATATTATTGATGAGTACTTAGTTCATCGACCACATTTTTTGGCAAGTCAGGAAAATTACTAGCCACCGCACGAAAAGACATTGTGGTTTTATTTTCGCAACCAGCTAATTGTTTTCCAATAGGTCCGTAATATTCTCTAGGACCCGAAGTGCAAACTCCATCTAAGGTCAAGAATAAATGACAAAAGGGTAAATCATTGACATGAAGCATTGTAATGGTCTCTCCAAATACTCCTCTAAATATTGAATCACGCCACCCTTCCAACTGGTGTTTAGTTTCGTCACATCCAATGCAAATCATGTCATCTAAATTCCAACCTTGACCCTTTAATAAAATTGTGATTGAAGTAAGATTTGCCTTTGAAGTGACACGACTTGGCTTTGTTGTGTGTCCCAAATAAATTGATCCAGGTTGCGTTCAAATTGAGATGTGCTCTTCTAAAACTTCTTTGCAATGGTCTTTTCGTCCTCGTCAAATGCTTTTTATAACAATACCTCCAATATCTTTTGAAGCTTCTGTCCGGGCTTTAGATACACCTCTGTGGATCTTGTTTTTATCAATAACCAGAGTTAAATCTTCGGTAGAAACCAAACTGACATCAGTCAAAATCTCTGAAGCAACAGCAGCAGCAGATCGCGTTGATAAACCGTGCTGATTCGTCGTTGAAGTCGATGGTGTCTCTGTCGAGGGCGTATTTGTCGGGGATGCCTCTGTTATCGGATACATTTCTGGGGAAGATTCACGCACCGAATCTTCATCACAATTGCTGAGACAGAATCGGTTTTTTGAATAGAACACAACTTTTTTGCTGGCCTTATTGACTCTTCAATTTGTCTCTGCTGTCGTTTCATCTAGTCGTTTCTTTCTTATCAATACCATTTTCAATATAATAAAACTTTTAATACTTTTAATGTAATAATAATAAAATTTAATAAAACATAATAATATAATTAAAAAATATAATTATAACCATTTTCCTATCATTTCTTTGTAAATAATAATAGTACTATAAATAAATAGCAGTAGGAGATGTGACATTTGTATTTCGTGTTTGAAAAGATGTGAGCGGATTTATTCACTCATAGCGTGGTGGGACGTGCGAGTTAACGAACATAGATTTGCTTACGGCTAAGTAAAGGTCGACAAAAATTGGGATAACTTTTAGGTCTCTTCGTATATAAAAAAATTCTAAAAAATATTTATTAAATAAATATAAAAGAAAAGAAATACCTTTATGCTCTGAATGAATCCCGTGACAGAAAAATCATAAAAGAGGAAGACATCGATCAGCAGCTTGAAAGCTTTTCCAGATAGATG
Source organism: Agrypnia vestita (assembly GCA_016648135.1). Taxonomy (NCBI): domain Eukaryota; kingdom Metazoa; phylum Arthropoda; class Insecta; order Trichoptera; family Phryganeidae; genus Agrypnia; species Agrypnia vestita. The sequence continues at coordinate 58,150 of JADDOH010024094.1, read as the reverse complement.
GAAAGGACAATTTTCATTTAGAAAAATATTCTCTAATACCTGGAAAGGTAATTTTCAATTTAGATGGACCCAGCTGAACTGTAATGTAAGGTGTAATGAAGCGCTATGTAAGTTTTCTGCATTTATAGATGTAAGTACCTACCTGATTTAAATAGAGTGTGGAGGAATGTGACTGGAACACTTGCACGAACAGCCGGGATGACACATGATAAGGGAAGCTCTTGTGCAATGCAGAGACAGCTGTTGCCACTCCAAACACCAATACAAACGGCAGTGATGATGTATAACCACTGAAATGTATAAATGTATTTTTAATACAATACAATAGGCTGTGTCAGGCATTTACATTTGAAAAATTACTATAGTCAGACCCATACAGACAACTCCAGCCATAAATCATAATAACAGTAGAGATGCGAATGCTGCAAACGCTTTTTCAACATGTAGAACTTAAAACGCTCGTTTTTAAGTTCTACATTTTTCATTTCCTGAGATGCGTTTCGCCTTATAAGGCATATGATCAAAAAATAAAAAATGTAGAACTTTTGAACAAGAGTTTTTATTTCCATCTGTGTGATTATGGAGTTCTGTAGACTTACCTTCAAAACAATAAAAAAGCTTTGTCAATAATTTGCTACCTGCGTTTCCACAGTCGATGAGTCACTTTGTGTTTCGGGTGCTCTGTTTGTTGTATGTATCTAAATAATCAGCTACTTTAGAACTTTATTTTATCAAATTACTTCACTTTGTGGATTTTTTATATCTATATAGACATGCGACAAGATTATTTTTTCAATATACTTCATTATACTCTGCAGACTTATGAATAAATTTATAATAATAACTCATGCTGTTGTATGTACACACTTTGACGATTTTTATAATAATGCTTCAATTTTTTTTAAGAATTAGGCAGTAAATAATATTAAAGTATATTTATAGTTTGGGTTAAAAAAATAATTAAAACTAGCAAAACACATGTGTTTAAAATTTTTGATGGTGGTTCCTCCGATATGGAAAAGGATTTAAAAATTCGGTAGAAATGTATGGACTTATTTACTCTCAGCTGACTTCCGATGGAGACTCCAGTTGTTATAAAAAAAAATGACTGTCATAACCCTCTGTTGCGAAACTATTGAAACAAGTTAAAAATAGCCTCCTGGGATTCCCAAAAAAAAATGTACCCCTTAAATTTGAGAAAATTGCCAGGGAAAGCAATATTAGGATTGAGGATGGCATTAAGAACTGTGGTAAAATTCAGACATTCACAAGATTCACATTTTGGCCAAAAGATTGAGGATTTGAATGCTCTGTCGTCAATAGTCCCCACCAAATTTTTGGCAATCACAGATTGTCAATCATATTTTTGTAGAATTTCAAAAACAAATTTTATATTGATAATTGATACCTAATGATATAATATATATTTTTTTTAAATAGAGATGCGAACACAGAATACGTGTCACATTAATATTCTTACTATTTTCAAACTAAGCTAAATGCTTGTGCTATGAAAATAGGACTAACTTGCTAGTTTGGAGTGAGGTTCGAACCCGCGACCTTTGGATCACAAGGCGAGTGTCCTAACCACAAGACCAACAAGCTAATATAATAAAAGAGTTTTACTATAATTTTTAGAGAGCGTTCATAAATCACGTGGTCTTGCGCTGCCCCCGACCGGGCCCTGCCACTGTTGCAGCTCCAACAAGGCACACACCATCTTCCAGAGCGATTTTACATCCTGTTAGGATGTGCCTTGCTGTACATGCATTAGCACTGCACAGATCACACACTCTTACACTAGCGCTTCAGGTTGCTGGGTTCAGGGAGAATGTTTTGAAATGCATTTAAATAGAAATTCAGCATTTCCGGTGACCTATATAGCATGGCCCTGCAATGCATGGCAGGTGGAAAGCACATCTCCCCTACAGTGAGTCAATTTTGCTGCATTTCAAGGTTTATTGCATGGAGTTTTTAACATTCGCCAGAGTCTCTCATTACTAGAGTCTTAGTATGGACCTTTTCAGGTTCAGCTTTTTCCCATCCTAGACCTCTTTTGTTGGTGCTTGCACCTGTCAAGTATTTATAATGGAACCCCGTTCGTGATTTGAGCTCCATCACTTGATGATCTCTGACTCAATATTCTGAGACATTTGTGACTCTGGAGTTTTCTAGAATGTAATGCTTTGAATACCGTGAATACACTCATTGGATGGTCTTTTCCAATCCAATCCAAAATTTTCCCTCGACCTAAAAAGAGCGGACGAATTTTGCCAGTCGCATCCACTTTTTGAGGTATCTAGTAGCTACACCATCCAGGATACTCACTTGTTCCTTGGTGAAATCGTAAACCAGGAATGGCACATTAGCAGAGATATTGCGAGATTCCCCAACTACATATACATATAGATATAGAGAGGGAAGAGAAATTGGAAATAATGAATGAGATCTTTTCTGAGCTTTCTTGTTAAGAATCTTTCTTTTAGTAATATATGTTAATATTTTTTTGTGTAAAATTTTTGCTTTCTTTGTACAAATTGTTATGCAGCACTATGTTATAAAACAAAATGCAGCACTAAGTTATAAAATAAAATTCAGTCTTAATGCCTAATAATTTTATTAAAAAAATGGTCAGAGAAAACAGCAAAAAATTTCTTCTGGAATCAACAGGAAAAAAGCGACTATCCCCACAGGCCCATGTCGGACAGGTCCAACGGGATATCTAAAATGTTATAAATTGTTTATATTGTTAAAAACAAAATAAAAACAAAATAGAATGTAAGTAACTATGAATATAACACAACATTGTTTACTTCACACAAGTTTAATTAAACAAATTAATTAAAATGTTTTCGATGCTTACTGCATCATCTTCAGTATAGAATATAATGGTTCTGTATAATTAAAATATTGACATCGCCACGCGACGCCTGAGCGCAGCTGTGTGCCGCATGGACCGATACCCTCTCCCCGTTCGGCTTTCCTCATACCCTGAAACTTTTTTATGTAGATTCTAACCAAAATTGATCACCTTAATGCCTTTAAAAAAATTACCATTCCTAGACCATTTCCGAGTGTATATTATTTTATACCTTAGAACTTTGAGTTTTCACATTTTTATGCTATGCATGGCGCACAGTGGCACTTGTTGTAAAGTGGTAATTTGTAATTACCATGATTTTCTCAATAATAACGAGTATATCGTAAACCGAAAAGTGTTGAGAAAATAAATTGAAAAAACATGTCGATGATAAGTATTTTACCCATCGTGCGAGATTAGATCTTCACAAATATTAACACATATTAAAACCACAGTCAGTTGGTTTGGTTCCTGTAGTCATCAAACATATGGAAGAGATAATTCTGCCACAAATAAAAATTACATTTTCAAATTTACCTCAAAATCAAAATGAAGTCCTGCAATACTTCACAGTTGAAACTTTCAAAGTCAGGAATTATTACTACAAGATGGTTCTTTGTACATGAAGTTTTTAGTTTTTTTGAAGGAGATGAGATGTTTGAGCCAGATCTGTTGCCGTATATCTCTCGGAACCAGGCCCTCAACATTGTCATGTTGCATTGAGATTTTTTGACTTTACGTGCTTTATTTTCTGGACTCTCGGTGAGGTCATCATAATCCGTGTCCTAAAATTGTATTAAAAAAATATATTTAATTTTAATTAAAAATATCTTTGGAATTCTCGAACTTTGAAGGGCGATCGTCGGCCATATTTCAGAAACAATTTACATATTTATTCGCAGGGTGCAGGATACCATTCATGGGGCGCGGAACAAGTAAGTCTTTTTTCCATAGCGCTGACAGATCTCCTGTAGGATAGGGGTAGTGCGTAGATATCTACCAATATATTCCATATTTTAAAGTATTACAATTAAAATAAAAATTATTATTTTGTTTTAGCACCAATTTATCTGAATATACACGGTGTCTCGTAGCTAGTAGAACATATGTCAGGGAGTCTTCTTCATTCAATTTAGAACAGAAAATATTCTTTACATTTTGGGTGAAATGTCAACAGTGGCTTCAAAGTTTGCATTTAAAAAAAAATATTTCTGGCATATATTTTGTAAGATGTTAAGACTATCATGAAAGCAGGGGCATGCAGTGAAAACAAGAAGCATGACTTTAACTGGTCGTATGCCGGAGCATAGATCTCTGCGACTATTTTTGTACCCTTTGTGTGCCGGAGCTGAGATATGCGCTTCCTAGACATGTATGCGAATTTGACCTATTTTACCTGTTTATGTGTTTTTAAAGCTTATAATTGGTTGTATGAATGAATGAGTTCTATTCATCAAATAACCTCACTGGCTGCATAAACCAGACAAAAAATCATTCCAAATGTCGTCTTCGAGTCGCTTGTGGTATTTAAAAAAAAAATTATCTGTTAAAAAGTATTTTTTTAAAATAAAAAAGTGTTAAAATTAAGTATTTTTATAATCGTTGATATATTTAGAACGAAAATATTGAAATACAATATCTTTAATGCTATTGCTTCCATGGTTTTATTCGATAAACATGTGTGTACATTTCTGACAGTAAATTTTGTTACTTATTTTCATAATTAATGAATAAGTAATTATTGTACAAGTAATTATTGAAGCCTGTATATTGAGAAACCAGAAACTGCAATTTCTTAGCGATTATTGTTGATTTTTACATGAATATATCCATCACAAAAAGTGTCTAAAGAATAACAATTGTGTGCGAATTGCGTGGCAGACAGCGTACATTCCGCGTTACATACAGGCGGCATACGACCGGTTAATAAAACATGTATTTGGGAAAAAAATCAAAATTAAACATTTAACTGGCAAAATATTATGAAACATTAAAATCTGAATAATATGTTAATTATCGTGATAGGAATATTACGAGATATAGTCTTATGTCGGTTTCTTTTCTAAATATATGCTTAGGAAAAAATCATGTTTCTTGTTCTCACTGCAAGCCCCCGCATGAAAGTAATTTATATTAGATATTATAACTACTAAAATAAGAATAAATTGTTCTTACTTCAGTATCATCGTTGATGAACTGCAAAATCATGTTCTCTATCATCTGTTTAACAGAATTTGCATCCTGTGAATAGATGATAGCAACGTGAGAGGTCACTTCTGTTCTGAAATCAAATTGGAAAACATTTTGTAAAAAACTGACAGAAAATACTGTGAATCGAGTGCCGCTAGCATTAAACAAGTTTTGGATCTATCTAAATTTACAATAGATTTTATTTTAAAACCTGATTCGATGTTATTATTAAACAACTATAGTAAAATTAAATGTGGCCCTCGTAGCCCAGTGGGCATGACACTGGCTTCTCACAAAGCGGGTTCCGGGTTCGATTCCCGGTGAGTTCACAATTACACATTCACATTCACACAATCACAATTTACTCAAGTCTGGGTATTTTGTGATGTGCTTCGCTTCTGTAATTGGGCCTTTTGGGCGTGTTGAAGCATAAAGAATCTACTTCGGCAATAGTTTGCGGGCAAAATGAAACATTAAAATCATTTATTTATTTGTAATTTTTTAGTACTACTTATGGATTGCTAAAGTGTAAGTTTTGACTACAATAAAATTATATTCCAATCCACAACTTAATGCGAGACTTCCAACAGTCCCCTTAGGGCTGGTTGTTTGATCAGTGATTATGATAATAGCTAAGCAAAATGAACAAATGTTTGCATTTTCCACCAATTAAACAATCCGTTTTTGTAAAAATCTATGCTATTTGTTTAACCATTACCAACGCTCAAACAACTGGCACTTAGGGCCGGTTGTTTCAAGTTGGATTAAAGTAAGCGTTCTTTTAAAGCATAGATTTTTACGTTCTCCACCGTTTTCCACACGATCCGTTTTCGTAAAAATCTATGCTTTGATCGACCGCTTACTTTGATCGAACTTTAAACAACCGGGCCTTAGTGACCCACAAAGGAATGATATTTATATTTTACATTAATATTAAATACTTACAATAATTGATTTTTCAGAGCTGTAAATTGAACAATGTGATCTGGTTGATTAATACCAGTAAGTAGAGTTGCACACGGAATGATCTCATCACGGAACACTGAATAATCATTGTAACATTCTTTAACATAAATAACAAGGTCCTGTAAGATCTTTTTGTATGTTGACGAGTTCAGTTCCTAAAATAAGTGTGAATGACAAAATCAAAACAACATTTGACTAAAAATATGAGAATAAAAAAATAGTTAAGTATTTAAGATCACGCTTTCTTACATTTTCACATAAATACCAAATGATTTCCCAGAGCGCAACGAACACGAGATATGCAAGTGGTTCACTCATGGTTTACTAAAAGGCTATATATAGTCTGCTCCATATTGACTATTTGCTGATTAAAAAATGCTATGTAGTACATTTTGTGATTATTTATCGATTAAAATATTTAAAATCTAAATAACTATTTTTAAAATCATAAAACATTCATCGGATTAATGCACTATTAATGTCGTAAAGTCTGCCATTCTACAACCTTCAGTGTGGGGTGGCGGTGTTGAATCTCACTGATGAACATCCAAGTTACTATGTTTTCGTTAGCAAGATAAAATTTGGAAAAGTAATGAAAATTGGCGCGACAATTCTATTGCTTACTTAAAAACCTGTAAGGAACAGAAAATGAACACACCTCTATCTGTTTCTCAACTCGTTGCCAGGAATCTTTGTAAATCTCATACCACAAATCGTGCGCGTACTGTTGTTCAAAGATAGATTTATAAAGTTCTTTTTTCTTTTTTGATTTCCTTGAATGGCGTTCAAATCCATTTTTGTAAACAAAGCATCCCTAAAACAAATTGTTAACTGTGCAGTGTGCTAAGAAAATGTATACATTATGAATAATGTTGGCACAAATATTCGACGAGTGCTTACCTTAGACACAGATATTGCTAAGCTCATTTTCAAGTATTATCATGAAATGTAACAAAGTCTAAAGAATCTTAACAGCGACACGCTTTGAAATTTGACAGCTGCCGGCGTGCCTGAATTTTGAAATCGTTGAAATTCGAGGGAAACCCATAGACAAGAAAGCAAATGAAAAATCTTTGACAACGCAGTAAACCATAGATAAAATATTAGAGTGCAGGTACAAGTTTTTTTAATTTGTAAATGGTTGATATACCGGAGTCGGGGGGGGTAAGGTCAGAGGGGTCAGAGGTGATATAAAATCACGGTGTGGTAAACCGGCCGGGAGATCTCTGATCTACGTATGCCGGCGGTTACGCCCTCCCCTAGGTACAATCAAAACGTCAGGTGACTGACTAGGACACTGATATCTCGAGGCGGGTGAAGGGATAGAAAAATAATGAAATCGAAACAATTTTACAAGTCTCTATATTGGGCGCTGTAGCAAATTAATTTACATGAAACATTAATCTTAACTTACATACGACGCAGCAAAGTGGTTACTAATTTAAAAATTACATGAACCCTAATTTAGAGGGAGAGGACCAAATTATAAACAAAGAAAGAAAAAAAGACAAAACACATAAAAAATCTGATCTTACTGCTAAAATGTATGGTGACGAGATTAAATTAACACTTCGGTAGAACCAGGTGGGCGGAGAAAAAGTCTTTAGATCGGGGTAACCTGTTTCGGAGAGTTCGGCAAGTGTCTTCTTCGTGCTGCTTCGTGGTGGGCGGCGGCTTCTGGCGTCGGCGTCGTCCTCTGACTGTGTAGGCTACGTCGGCGGCTTCTGACGTCGGCGTCGTGGCGGTCGGTAGCGAGACGTCGCTTCTTTTGTCACTGGGCGTCGCGGCGGTACACTGTGCGTCGCGGTTTCTGATACGTCGTTTCTGGCGTCGCGATGCCGATTCGGTGGTCGCTACCGTTCGGACTTACTTTCTTCGAGAGTTACCAGGGTATTCGGCCGGACCGATTTTACGGGTCAGGCTAGAGTTCCTGGTCTCTCCACCTTCAGCTTCTAACTTCAACTCCTAACTCCAACTTCAACTCAACTCCTAACTCAACTTCAACTCCTCAACTCGACTCCTAACTCCAACTTCAACTCCTCAACTCGACTCCTAACTCCAACTTCAACTCAACTCGACTCGACTTCAACTCTACTCAACTCCTAACTCAACTTCAACTGGTTTCTCGGCGGCTGGCTTCGCCTTATATTCTCTTCTCGCCGGCCTGAGGCGTGACCGACGGTGGAAAGGGGGCATCCCTTAGCTCCCTATTGGTCCGGATGATGTAGACCGTCTCCCGGTCGGGCCGCTCTTGATCCACCCTCGTCGTCCATTGGCTTCCTCTGGGTCCATCCCAGGCCCCGATGGACGTTACTGGTTACGGGACCCGGCGTCGCATATGTTACGCCCCCTATTGTTCTCCCAGTTTGCGGCTAATCTCGATGCTTTTCTGGTATGTAGGCCTAAACACTTTGTTATTTCACGAACGCTTTGTTCACTGTTCATATCCCTATCCCGTCACCAAAACACATTGCAAAATGAATTAAACTTAAGGAAAATACTACAGTACAAATTGGCAAAGGCGGAAAATTGAAAACACAAATCCGCATCAACACTTTACCCAACATTACCCAAAAATAAAACTGCTTACATATACATACTTAATTAAATCGACACGCCAGACATATTTTTATCGAGCAGTTATTTCTACCATTATTGACTAATTACATGGGATTGACGCAGGGTTTCATTAGATCACAGTAAAATTCCTTGAGTATGCATTACAATATTAATCTTATTATTAAGTCGTCGGTTTGATCCTTACAGTAGGCCTCTCAATATTTAACGTTATTTATACATTACATCGTTATAGGTCAATCCTTATCATTAACATTGATTTAACGTTATTTATACATTACATCATTACAGGTCAATCCTTATCATTAACATTGATTTAACGCTATTTATACATTACATCATTACAGGTCATTCCTTATCATCTACATTGATTATCTTCGATGCCTCCACAAAATCATTATTATTTTTTTTTTTTTTTTTGATAAACCGGACGGTATTTAAAATTTACCACTCCGCATATTCTCTTCCTTTCTTTTTCTTTTTAATTTTTTTCTTTAACAATGACAACATGTACTTGATACTTAGTTCTATTTGTAATTTTAGCTTAAATAAAACAAGCTATCGTACTTCTTAGTTGGACCAAACATAATTGTCCATATGAGACATAGAGATACGAAACAAAGGGCTAAAATTATACAGACATCGTGGCATTTCTTAGTGAATCCATTAACATAAAAACTTATTTACATGGGATACATGCTTCAAGCGGGTCCCCTAATGTTAATGTTCTGCATACATCTTTGTAATTTCTTTTGGGATTACAAAGTACATGAATTTGCATCAACGCCACTTTCCCGAAAGGAATGCTTACATATACTAACACAATCAAATTCGAGAAACATTTTTTTTCAAGAAATTATGTTAAACCTTATTACTAGAAGAAAAATTAAGAAAACTTGGCGTAAATTAATTAATGTAACATTATTTACACCTAGATAATGAAAATTCTTACTTCATTATGTAAGCTGGATTGAATGCAAAACATTTTTTTTAGGACTTTCATTATACTAATCATTATCTTATCAAATCAGCTTTCTTCCACCCCTGGTATAAGAGTAAAAATAGAGAACACTAAAAAATTATATAAGCCACCTTCCACCAGGCAGACAATTGAAAATTTTCCAAACAAGAATTATTCTGAAACACTACCAGTAGCGGAAGTCCCTACTACAATTAACTAACTTCATAATTTTCGTTATGTTCTTCTTTTTTTTTAAAGCGGACAAATACCAAAGTGAATGGTGTATCGTAAAGATTGAAATTAGTTACAAATAAATAATAATAAAGCTCGAAAGCTTTATTATTACTAGATTAAAACAACTATTTTAAAACAGACCGACAAATCATATTGCTTAAACGAGTAATCAAAACATTAATTGCATGTTTACAGATTGGTTATATACCTACAACCTACAAATTTGTATAACAAAAAACACAATATTGGGAGCTTGAATAACTAATGACAAATTAACATTATTCTTAAAAATAATTAAAACTCACAAATTAACATTATTCAACTAGGTGTAATACATGAAAACATAAGACATGAAAGCCTCGATCTAAAGTAATATTAATGTTTATTCCAACACGGCATTTACTTATTTGCAATTAATTAAACTATTTTGTTTCAACCCCGTGTGCTAAAATTCATTCTGCAGACAGATTTCAAAAGACTAAAAAGTCGGAATCTTATATCTCTTCAACCGTGTTACATCTTTTCACGAGATAATATTCTATTACGTTATATATTATATATTACATCAATATCAAACATCGTCGGCAATAATACAATCGAGTTTTTTTTTCCTTTTGTTACGATCAATACATTTTCTATTATTTGCTACAAGTTAGATTAATTCGGGATGATCTCGTTATTATTTCAAATTGCAATGTCCCGTTCATTTCGGTCCTTAACTACATATAAAACGAGTAACATCTGCAGAAATCATTACCTTACTTAAATTAAACATATCAGTTGCTCATTAATTAGGTACATATTACATTGATATTATGATTCACCACTTTGCCTCAATTTCTAATTCGGCCTCTACCTTCTTAATTGATTGACCCCTGTTATCTTTATTGATAATGACCGCCTGGTCGTGCGTTGTGGGATCTTCGCGCCCTTATATTAATAATATGATTTATACGATCCTACATCTCGCGGATAGCGTCGCCATGTGGGAGATCGGTATGTCAGCGCTTTCTAAAACATCTCTATTGTCTGTCGAGGACAATAGTAAGTTTACTGCGACGACTTTCGGAATTATTATCTTGTTTTTCTAAAAAATGTCTTTCCCAAAACAATGGCGACTTCTCTAACAAACGCAGCTTTCTAAACCGTTGTCCCATGTGTTCGCATTTGGCCAAGATGTTCTTTCTATTGTTTAATCGGGGTTAGAGATATACGTCCCGCTGCAAGAAAAGGTTTACCGTTTTTACCCTTCCAAGATGTTACTTAAGAACAAAAGGTTGCGAACGTATTGTCCATCCTAACAAAAGGCCGTGCACTATTAATGTCTTCGGCGATACCCAACGCCTTCGGCAACCCTAACTTTCTAATTCATTGTTTCATATGTTTTATGGCGGGCTATCCTAAGACGATCGTCCGTCGCAATGTTATTCTTCTTTGAACAATAGGTCACATATTTCGTCCTCGAACAAAAGATCGAACATGACCGGCTGTGACCACATGGCGCGTGATCTTCGAAACATGGGCGCTTTGATTTCGGTATTGCCCTAGGACAAAATTAATAACCTGGTTCGCGTCATATTCCGGTACATCAAACTATTCAAAATTATGAGCATTATCATGATGTACCGGAATATGACGCGAACCAGGTTATTAATTTTGTCCTAGGGCAATACCGAAATCAAAGCGCCCATGTTTCGAAGATCACGCGCCATGTGGTCACAGCCAGGGCAGCCCCGACATGTTCGATCTTTTGTTCGAGGACGAAATATGTGACCTATTGTTCAAAAAAATAACATTGCGACGGACGATCGCTCTTAGGATAGCCCGCCATAAAACATATGAAACAATGAATTAGAAAGTTAGGGTTGCCGAAGACATTAAGAGTGCACGGCCTTTTGTTAGGATGGACAATACGTTCGCAACCTTTTGTTCTTAAGTAACATCTTGGAAGGGTAAAAACGGTAAACCTTTTCTTGCAGCGGGACGTATATCTCTAACCCCGATTAAACAATAGAAAGAACATCTTGGCCAAATGCGAACACATGGGACAACGGTTTAGAAAGCTGCGTTTGTTAGAGAAGTCGCCATTGTTTTGGGAAAGACATTTTTTAGAAAAACAAGATAATAATTCCGAAAGTCGTCGCAGTAAACTTACTATTGTCCTCGACAGACAATAGAGATGTTTTAGAAAGCGCTGACACATGGCGACACTATCCGCGAGATGTAGGATCGTATAAATTATATTATTATTATAAGGGCGCGAGGATCCCGCAACGCACGACCAGGCGGTCATTATCAATAAAGATAACAGGGGTCAATCAATTAAGAAGGTAGAGGCCGAATTAGAAATTGAGGCAAAGTGGTGAATCATAATATCAATGTAATATGTACCTAATTAATGAGCAACTGATATGTTTAATTTGAGTAAGGTAATGATAATTTAGATAACCCAGGCCACCTCTGCAGGTGGATGTTACTCGTTTTATATGTAGTTAAGGACCGAAATGAACGGGACATTGCAATTTGAAATGATGACGAGATCATCCCGAATTAATCTAACTTGTGGCAAATAATAAAAAATGTATTGATCGGAATAAAAGGAAAAAAACTTGATTGTATTATTGCCGACGATGTTTGATATTGATGTAATATGTAATATATAACGTAATAGAATATTATCTCGTGAAAAGATGTAACACGGTTGAAGAGATATAAGATTCCGACTTTTTAGTCTTTTGAAATCTGTCTGCAGAATGAATTTTAGCACACGGGGTTGAAACAAAATAGTTTAATTAATTGCAAATAAGTAAATGCCGTGTTGGAATAAACATTAATATTACTTTAGATCGAGGCTTTCATGTCTTATGTTTTCATGTATTACACCTAGTTGAATAATGTTAATTTGTGAGTTTTAATTATTTTTAAGAATAATGTTAATTTGTCATTAGTTATTCAAGCTCCCAATATTGTGTTTTCTTTTTTATACAAATTGTAGGTTGTAGGTATATAACCTATCTGTAAACATGCAATTATTGTTTTGATTACTCGTTTAAGCAATATAATTTGTCGGTCTATTTTAAAATAGTTGTTTTAATCTAGTAATAATAAAGCTCAAAATAATTCTTGTTTGGAAAATTTTCAATTGTCTGCCGGGTGGAATGTGGCTTATATAATTTTTTAGTGTTCTCTATTTTTATTCTTTTCCTATATTCTTATACCAGGGGTGGAAGAAAGCTGATTTGATAAGATAATGATTAGTATAATGAAAGTCCTAAAAAAACGTTTTGCATTCAATCCAGCCTACATATTGAAGTAAGAATTTTCATTATTTAGGTGTAAATAATGTTACATTAATTAATTTACGCCAAGTTTTCTTAATTTTTCTTCTAGTAATAAGGTTTAACATAATTTCTTGAAAAAAAAAAAGTGTCTATCGAATTTGATTATGTTAGTATATGTAAGCATTCCTTTCGGGAAAGTGGCGTTGATGCAAATTCATGTACTTTGTAATCCCAAAAGAAATTACAAAGATGTATACAGAACATTAACATTAGGGGACCCGCTTGAAGCATGTATCCCATGTAAATAAGTTTTTATGTTAATTGATTCACTAAGAAATGCCACGATGTCTGTATAATTTTAGCCCTTTGTTTTGTATCTCTATGTCACATATTGACAATTATGTTTGGTCCAACTAAGAAGTACGATAGCTTGTTTTATTTAAGCTAAAATTAAAAATAAAACTAAGTATCAAGTACATGTTGTCATTGTTAAAGAAAAAAAATTAAAAAAGAAAAAGAAAGGAAGAGAATATGCGGAGTGGTAAATTTTAAATACCGTCCGGTTTATCATATATAAAAAAAAAAAAAAAAAAAAGAAATAATAATGATTTTGTGGAGGTATCGAAGATAATCAATGAAATGATAAGGATTGACCTGTAATGATGTAATGTATAAATAACGTTAAATCAATGTTAATGATAAGGATTGACCTGTAATGATGTAATGTATAAATAACGTTAAATATTGGGAGGCCTACTGTAAGAATCAAACTGACACTTAATAACAAGATTGATATTGTAATGCATACTTAAGGAATTTTACTATGATCTAATGAAACCCTACGTTCAATCCCATGTAATTAGTCAATAATGGTAGAAATAACTGGTCGATAAAAATATGTCTATCTGGCGTGTCGATTTAATTAAGTATGTATATGTAAGCAGTTTTATTTTTGGGTAATAAGTGTTGATGCGAATTTGTGTTTTCAATTTTCCGCCTTTGCCAATTTGTACTGTAATATTTTCCTTAAGTTTAATTCATTTTGCAATGTGTTTTGGTGACGGGATAGGGATATGAACAGTGAACAAAGCGTTCGTGAAATAACAAAGTGTTTAGGCCTACATACCAGAAAAGCATCGAGATTAGCCGCAAACTGGGAGAACAATAGGGGGCGGAACGGAGGCAACGTTGGGTTCAGTAACCAATAGCGTCAATCGGGACCTGGAGAGACGAATGGACGATGGAGGCGGACATCAAAGGAGCCAATCGGCGAAGGACCAACTGGAGGCTTCCCCTCGACTCCCCGCGACCACACCCTGGGTCGCCGGGGAGAGAATATAAGGCGAACCAGCCGCCAAGAAGGCAGTCGAGAGGAGTCGAGTCGAGTTGAGTTGAGTGTGGAGAAGCTAGAGATTCTAGCGGTGCCCGTAAAAACAGCATCGCCGATCACTCTAGCAACTCCTGGAGGAGCGAAAGCGCGAACGGCAACAACCGCCATCCGCTACCGAGTGCTGTGACGCACCGCCGCAAACGCCTAAGTATCAGTGCCGCCGCGACGCCGCAGCGTACCACCGCGACGGAGGACCGACGCTCTGCCGACGACCGCCACGACGCCGACGTCAGAAGCCGCCGACGTAGCCTGCACAGTCAGAGGACGACGCCGACGCCAGAAGCCGCCGCCCACCACGAAGCAGCACGAAGAAGACACCTGCCGAACTCTCCGAAACAGGTTACCCCGATCTAAAGACTTTTTCTCCGCCCACCTGGTTCTACCGAAGTGTTAATTTAATCTCGTCACCATCCATTTTAGCAGTAAGATCAGATTTTTTATGTGTTTTGTCTTTTTTCTTTCTTTGTTTATAATTTTGTCCTCTCCCTCTAAATTAGGGTTCATGTAATTTTTAAATTAGTAACCACTTTGCTGCGTCGTATGTAAGTTAAGATTAATGTTTCATGTAAATTAAATTGCTACAGTGCCCAATATAGAAACTTGTAAAATTGTTTCGATTTTATTATTTTTATATCCCTTCACCCGCCTCGAGATATCAGTGTCCTAGTCAGTCACCTGACGTTTTGATTGTACCTAGGGGAGGGCGTAACCGCCGGCATACGTAGATCTGAGATCTCCCGGCCGGTTTACCACACCGTGATTTTATATCACCTCTGACACCTCAGACCTTACCCCCCCGACTCCGGTATATCAATCATTACCGTATTATTAAATATACTACTAATAAAATACCATAAACATATTTTATTACAGTACATATATCTTTACAACCACATACATCTATATTTGCGATGTTTTTAGATACACCTTAGTCTGTAAATTTATTATATTACACCAAAATAGTTTTTACATGATCATCCCCAATTTTTTGTACCATCCGTATTTGTTAAATATATGTAATTATGTACTCCTATATTGCTAGCAGAGTCTGGAAATAGGCGAAATGACTACAGTGCAGAAATATATCGATGGCTCCTACGTATAATATCGTAACCCACAAAATTCAATTTTACAGGAGAAGGATTTGAACATATTTTCGTTCGGTATAAATCTTCTCCTGTAAAATTGAATTTTGTGGGTTACAATATTATACGTAGGAGCCGTAGATATGTTTGTCTCACTCATACCGAGTCCTATGCGCATGTACGACGATTGAGCGCGCTGATTGACATTTGAAATCCAATCAGAG
This sequence comes from Agrypnia vestita, assembly GCA_016648135.1. Classification (NCBI taxonomy): domain Eukaryota; kingdom Metazoa; phylum Arthropoda; class Insecta; order Trichoptera; family Phryganeidae; genus Agrypnia; species Agrypnia vestita. The sequence goes on along the minus strand of JADDOH010024094.1, from coordinate 42,382 downwards.
CCGTCACATGGGATAAATAAGTCACGACGCTTGTCAAGTGACAGCATTAAGATAGAAGTAGCATTTTCTACTCCGCTTAGTCCGTGACACCTCCACTTATGGGCATTAGTGATATAGGAGTATTACATATACGGTAATTACTAGCTGTTCGTACCCAGCAGCGAATATATTTGTGGAAGGGAGAGGGGACAAGGAGGAAGAGAGAAATATCGTCTATTTTATCTACTGAGTCCTAAAGAATAAATATACGAAATTTGGGTCAGATCGATCGAATGGTAAAGAAATATTTCAGGGGTGGTGACGGGGGAGGGAGTAAATGCCATCTATGTTACTACTCACCAGGCGCTAAAGTATGCAAAATTAGAGTCAGATAGGTCAAACGGTACAGATTTTCATGGAAAATATATCAGTTGGAGAGTGTGAGGAAAAAGGGGAGGAAAAAATATCACTTATGTTACCGGTAGCGTCGTAAAAAATAAGTGTAAAATTTGAGTCAGATTGGTAGTAAGGCACAGATTGGCATGGAAAATATATCAGGGGGAGGGTGAGGGGAGAAATGCCATTTATATTACCCGCCGGGTTCTAAAGAATAAGTATGCAAATTTTGGGTTAGACCGGACAAACGGTGTAGATTTGTATAGAGAACAGACAGATATTGAGTTTTATAGGCATAAATATCATTATTTCATAAATCTTCATCCCTCTATCTACTAAATATTAGTAAAAATCAGTTAAGTAGTTCACTGCAATAAAGTATTTTTGCTAGAATTTTAAATATACAGGTGGATTCCTGCCTGAGGCGAAAATATTCATCCATGACCTAATAATTGAATTGAATGAATTTTTCATAATCAATATATGTTACAGTGATGATGGTTCAACTTTTTGCAAAAAATAAGTCAGTATTAGGTATTGAAAAAAAAATGCAAACTTTGACATTGCATATCTCCATAACTACTGACATTAGGTCATGGTTTCTTGAACATTTTCAACTCATTATCGGGGCAGGAATCTACCTGAAAGTTTTTGCTACTAGCTTTGAGACACCCTATATATAAATGGTATTTATGCCCGCTCTGGTAATCAAGAGTTTACTGTTTTTGATTTTTAATCTTGCTCATATTAAAAGGAAGAATAAATAAAAACTAAGAACAACGTAAGTATATTTTATTGAATAAATACAAATTTATCTACAAATGTGTACTGAAATAATAATATTATGGCCAAATATTAAAAATAATTTATTAAATATTTTCGTAAATTATATAAAATAAGAATATTTGTTTAGTGCCTGTATGAATGGTATCATCGCCTCGAATGCCCAATCAGATTGCAATGATATTTTTATGGAAAAATCTGTAATAAACATCTGAAGATGATTCCCCATATTGTTTTAATAAAAAATTCATTGCATGATAACTTCAAATCAAAAAAAAAAATGATCCAAAAAATTGATAAAAGCAATTTTAAAAGTCATTATGTTTAAAATGGATATAAAAAACAATGATTTTTTAATTGACTCTTTCTGATGGTGCTAACCTTATCTGCAATAATTTTTTGGTATTGTTTGATTGCATTATCACATTTTTAACAGAACCGTACACAATACACAGAGCACAATACAGATTGCTTTCTTTGCTGTTTTATTCAAACACACTGGTCGTGGTCTTCTACAATGGCCGCTGTATGTTAGCTGCCTAACTACATAAGCAGAGCCCTGCAATGGTAATCGGCGATAATCAACGTCTCGCTTGCTAAATGTTAATGAATCTCTGGTGTATATGTAAATAGCACAACTATCACCCAAAAGTGCAGAATAATCTGTAAAAATGAAATAAATAACAATTAGGATACACTAACAGATGACAGTTTCGGAATTAGAAATACTAATTAGGATACAGTTACTGATGTGAGCAATAACAGTATTTTTTTAGTGAATCTAAAGTAGTCAATTTAGAGATGATAAAGAAACTTAATTTATTAATTTGAGAAAACTAACAAATTTTGTATAAACTACACCGATTGTTTTTAAACGTCTGCCGGATTCGATACTGAACTGTATCTTCGTCAGGCGGATGAATAATTGTGCGTCCGCCCTGATGAAGGTAGACGTTTGAAAACAGTGTGGTTTAAACAAAGTTTGTTAGTTTTACCAAATTAATAATTATGTCCAACCACAAAGTTAACGCTATACACATAAAAAAAGGATTAATTTAATTATATTTAACATTAAGGCTAGACATCCATTTTCCAAATGTGGATGTATTGTGTCATTGGATTGTGATCTTTCAAGACGTGAACAAGACATCAACAAACCTTATATCAGATAAACATTGCACTACCGCATATATTTACATATTCATTGTGAGGAAAAGGGACAACAATACGGGGTGCCGACACTAAAATACACAGAAACACCCGAGAGCAGCTTGTGCTTGTGTATTTTTTGTTCGAATTGTGAATGTTTTATGTTTAATTATGTCAAATTCCTATTGGAATGTTTTCCAATTGGAATTTGAAGGTTTTTATTATTTTATTTGACTTGTATTAAAAGGAATGAATTTTTGATATTCGATATAAGTTACTGTAATGATAGTCTAACGCTTTACAAAAAATAAGTAAATAATATTGAGAAAAAAATACAAACTTTGATGTCGCATATCTCCATGGATATTAGGTCATGATAGCTTGAACATTTTCGACTTATAATCAAGGCAGGAATATAGTCCTGCGAGGTTATTAATGTTTTCCAAATGACCCTGTATGTACACATTTTATAAAAAAATATTAAATATATATTATATCTAACCATATATGATATTATGAAAATTCTCGCTATGGGGTTACGCCTCAAGAACACTCCAACTCGGACACTGAAGCTATCCAAAGTAGAGTAAGCTTTTTTCACCCCGCGAGACAAATTCGAATCCCACGGGTTTTCTTGCATGAGTGGGGGGAACCTCGCTTTGACTGAAATAAATCCATCTAAATTTAAATTATATTAAATGGTTAGATGTATAATTAATGCAAAGAATATAAGTATTTCTCAATTATTCACAAGAATATTATGCATTTAAATGAGTAAACAAGTATTCACCATCATCCGTGTCGTTGACGTGAATGATCCGAGGTTGGTTATTTTTCATACTTATAAGGTCTGATCTGTATTTGTTCTGAAAAAAATAAATATTTCAACTGGATAATAATTTAAAATATTTTTTATTTAATTTATTATTTATTATTTCTCGCATGTCTGCAAGTTATTTGATAAATCCAAATTTTTTCCAACATACGCAATATTGAAATTTTGTTGTTTTCATTTGTGAAAAAAGTCAAACTAATTTTTAGTTTTGTCAAATTTCAAAACAATTTCGAATTATGTGAGGTAAAATGTATTGATTTATGGCGCGAGGGGCTAAAAAAACATTTTGAATTACGAATTACCGAGGTTTTAGAATTATCGGGGTTTATCTATTTACCATGAAATCCAGATTTTGGGACTTGTGGGTTTGAAAAATTTTGAATTATCCGGGTTCGAATTAATGGGATTTTACTGTATGGATATAAGGTATACAAAGAATATAAAATAAGGAAGGATGTGGCAAAATATTACCTTTATTTAGAGTTTTAGTTTTTCCTGAAAAAATATGTATCAGAAAAAGAAATTCAAACATAAAATGGTTTTATTTTGGTAATCCGTTATATTAAATTGACTACATAAACTAAAGCAATATTATTGTGACAAACAAATAACTTACTTCAGTCTTCTCCAATTGCAGTCTGAGTGCATTTCGATCTGAAGTAACACTCTCCAGGGCAGCTTGCTTGGCTACCATGGCCTGCGTCAGCAAACGCAATCTGTCTTCAACAGTTTCAGACAGGTTCAAGGTGCTGGGACCGGGGTTACTGCATCTATATCAAGTATTAGATTGATTAACTTTTCATGACAATTATTAATATTTTGTTATTATCCCAATTATAAGAATTTCTTTTGTCTGTCTGTCTGTCCATCCGTCTGCGTAACTTCGTGTAACGTCCATAACTTTTTAATAGTAATTTTTTTTCGAGAATTTTTTTATAGATTTTATGTTTCTTTTACGAATTTTTTTTATAAAATAAATAAATACTTATTCCTTAGTAACCAACAAGTCAAATTACAGTCACTTTTGCCGGGTTACAGCTAGTAACACGTGTCGTTATAAATAAAGTATCAATATTGCAAATAAAATGTTCAAAAATTTACATTTAACAAACTTTGTTTACAAACTACCATAAACAAATTTATATAAACCGTAACAGATTGAATTTATGCTATAATTGTAATTAATGAACTCAATAATTAAAATAAATATTTTCGTTTATTTTATTTTATAACAAACAGACCGTCGAGAGGTCATTATTTTATTGACCATAAAAGATGGTCCCAGAGTGACATTAGAGTACAAAGTATGAATATTTTATGAAAATAATAATCATAGATAGTTAATTAAACACCAAAGAAAATTTACAATTGGAATACACACAAAACATTTGCATATCAGTAAGTATAGAATTAGTCATTTCCGTAAGTGAATTGCAAGCTATTCTCACCAAAAATTAGAACATCGAAAAAATACACTATGGTACAAAAAAATTTACTTGTCAACTGCATAAAACTCGCAGATGTAAAGATAGCGCGAATATAATACAGCTTCAGTAGGGAAATTATCAGTTCAGTGAGACTCTCTTAGAGATTCAAGAAATAAATTGAATGTCCACAAATAAGTAAAATAGGAGAAGCATTGATATGAAGTTGTACACAACAGCAGTAGAAAATAAAAAAATCTGTAAATCTCTAGCTATGGATTATGGCTAGAATTATAATTGTCTTTTCCATAAGATAAGGATTATTTAATTAATATTTATTCCCCAGAATCTTTAGTAATTAATGCACAGCTTTTTGCATGTATGCGCTGCACGCCACTGCTAACAATGCATATTATTACACAAATCGGGAAACCAAATAATTTTTTCACAATTTAATATTTGTGCAAGTAAAATTTTTTTATCTTTGAAGTAAATAAAAATACTACATATTTAGAATTCTGAATACTGTCGTGGTACAAATTATGGAATAAAATTTAAGTGCATATTTATTGTTGTTATACATACTGATAACAATTCCTTTGTTACTAACAAATTTAATAGTGCATAAAAAACCACCGTTAAAACTGTTATGATAAATATTTAATAATGCAAAGAGGTACTTGAGTTTTTAACAATTATTTATCTGGTTGAAAAAGAAGTCAGATCTTTTAAGCTTTTTTCTGAAGTGAGTGTTAAGGCATACCTCAACTGGTGATGGTCACTTTCTCTGGGCTGGCTTTCTCGCAGTTTTGATCGCAGAGAGGAAATTTGTTTGGCAGTTTCGTGTTGCATTGATTTCAATTCCTGAAAAGATAAAACAAATACATAATCATTATCAACTGTATTCATTATTCCTGCCTGCCTCGATATGCGCAAATAGTTTTAGTTTGCGCTAATTACTTGTACTTTACGCATTTAAAATGATTTTTCAATTATCAAATTCTTAAATTCTTCTTTTGGTGTGTGTAGTGTAGTTAAAATGTTTAACTGTCTTTTACCGCAGTACTTTTTGATAATAATGTTCACAAAGTTTATTGAACTTTACTATTGTAGCTTTACTGAAATTTGTAATCGTAACATTTAAATCTATACCTACCGAGCAAAAGGGTGGTAATCACAAATGAATAAATGATTTTACAGCTTTTTTACATTCTGCTTTTATTAACTTTTACTTCCATTTAAGTGCTGAGAAGCGCCATCGCGCTTCTTCTGCATCCTCTCTAAAATTGTGTGAAGCGTGACGGCGCTGCCACATCAGTGTCTTCGCGTGCGAGTTAGATGGGTAAAAAATATAAACTTGGCGAGTGTCCGCGGGGTTTATATTTTATAAAATTTATAGTTTGTGTGCAGCTATGATTTTTTCCTATTGTACCAATAGAAATTAAAGAAAATGGCTCAGCAATAAAACGGTTAATGTATTTTTTAGGCAGAATTTATTTTTAAAGATTCTTACAATCAATAAAATTGCCAATTTGGTACTCCTCCATAACAGAAGTGGTATGATAAAATATTTTAAAGAGGATCATATATTTTTAAAATTGGACTTCCACATTTTCATGGCAAAAGGATACAAACATACACCATCATGCTTCGTTTCATTCTCTTGGGCTCTGGCTATAATCCTTTTCAAATTCATATATTCATAACTAGAGTTCAAAAGACTCATATTTTTATTATAAATTTTTTTTTTTTTCGAAAAATAACCGTATTTTGATAAAAAGTTTATAAATAATAAAAAAAATCTTTAGGTACAGAAAGGTTTACATACTTTACTGAGACTGTTGACAGTGTGTTCCGCTATCTCCTTTGCGGCCTTCTCTTGCCTGAAGGCCTCCCTGAGTACAGATAGCTGTCGTTCAGTCCCCATTGTCCTCGTTTCCAACTGTTCTATCTCTTTGGACTTTTTCTCACTCTCAGCCTGATATCTTGCAGACTCTGCAGCCAGGTCGGCACGCTCCAATCTATTACATATAAATAGATCAATTTCGATACTAAAATTAAACATATGATATGAATAATAAATAAATTTATTATAGATCATAAAACGTATAACACTTATTCATTTATCAGTTTTCTTACTTCAATTGATTAATTTGAGTATTGAGGGTTATGACTAAATCGTCGGCAACATTTTCGCTGCCACTTCCGCCCAATTCTTCTATGATTTTCTCCTTCATTAAAAGAGTATTGTTGGCTCTAATTTTGTAATTTTTCCATTCCGACTCTAATACTGAAGCTTCTGATTTGGCTCTTTCCAACTTTTCTTCTAATTCTTTACGTTTGCTCTCAGAATCTTTTAAATCACTTTCCAGTTCACTTTTAATGGAAATATTTGACATTTCTGACAGCTCTAACCGTTTTATACTGAAAGACAAATATTTAGGTTAGATTAATTTAAACATGTTACTCAAAATTTTTAATATGTTTATTTAATATAATAATACGGCACAATAATAATTATTTAAAAAACAATACGGCAAAACTCGGATAGTGTCATTAAGGGAATTAAAGAAAATTTATGGGGCACTATTGAAGGTAGCATAAATAGAGTGCATCTGCGGAAGACCTGACATGACCAGATAAACAAAATATTAAAAGGATGGCCATGTCAAAAGCTTCAACAACCGAAGAGTGTGCGTGAGAAGATGTATGTAAGTGAATGAAGCAAAGTGGTGTGCCAAGAATGAAGCGTGTGGCATTCAACCCTCTCCGCTTACCCCTCCGGAGAAACAGAGTGATGATTAGTTAGTTGGTCTGATATAGTCTTATTGTTATAAACGAGACATGATGAACGTAGACCATTTTAAAAAATAAGATATTAACGAAACAAATATTCTCCAATCTTTTCGGTTACCTTCTATTTTACCAGTAATTTTTTTGAATGTTTGAATCAGCGAATCTCGCCCTCAGACTGCAACGATATTTTTAGAGAAAAATCTGTATTCTCTGTTTCTGTATCTATATTCTATAAACTATATCTGTATTATTTTGAAAATGAGCCCCAATGGTATTATTTTAATTGGAAAATAATAATAAATTGATAATAAATAAGAAATGAAAACTTATTATGAATTAATAATTTTAAATTAAAGCTTCCCAGTAATCATTTATATGCATATGTGCAAAAAATGGCAACAAAAGCCGTACTTATCCCCAGAACTCAGTTCTACACTAGAAACTCATCAGAATATAGATAAGGTTTTAGAGAAAACTATACAGTCATCTGTATTCTGAACTAAGCAATATTTCTGTATCTTGACAGTTATTGTATAACATTGTGACGGTGTTTTTTAATGTTTTATGTTTGATAGTTTTGAAATTAATGAATTCAATCAATTAGAAAGCTCATTATTCATAATTGTGAATTTAACATTTGCTTACGTTTTAAATCTTTTTGATTTATTCAATTCATTGATTTCAAACACATCAAACTTAAAAACATCGAAATTGGCGGCAATACAATGTTATATATACCTGTCAAGATCGGGATAGAGATCTGACATCCCAATATTACTATTTTCAGAATAGCACAGATTGGCTACCAAAAGCATGGTTGACACTAAAATAAAGCAGTCGCTATGATCAAATTCCACTATTTTTACTAAACAATTCAAATAATGCAATAAAGTGCTTACGTATCCAGTAGGTTCTGTTTTTCATTTTCAAGAAGTCTTAAAGATTCTTCTGATTCTGAGTTATCAAAACCTCCAGAAAGTGTTCCATGATATTTTTTTTCAATTTCGAAAATCTTTTCTTGTAGACTCTCATTTTCCTTCAACACCAGTGCATAAGCCTTTTCCATTTGATACAATCTAGTACCTTTGTCTTCGGCAACTAAAAATCAGTCCCACCATATATATATATATATATATATATATATATTATACGATATTATTTACATAACTATGTTTATATATCGTAAAGCCTCCGTAATTCAAAATTTGCCATAATTCAAAATTTTTAAAACACACAAGTCCCAAAATGTTAATTTCATAGTCGGTTAATCCCAATAATTAAAAAAATCCGGTAATTCATAATTTGAAATAATTTTTAGGCCCTTGCACCAAAAATCAATATACATATTTTAAATCAGATAATTCAAAATGTTTTTAACAAGTTGTAAAAAACATTATACATGTAGTGATCCCTCATATTGGGGAATCCTATGAATGCTTTCTTCAGTTGGTTGCTAAGATATGAAATACAAGCACAAATAGCTAAGGGCCGGCTGCATCAACTTGGTTTATAGTAATCTTTTGTTTCATTTACATAAAATCCATGGTTTTTACAAAAGATAACATAAAACCAAGATGATGCAATCAGACCTAAGAGATTAATTAAGGAAATTGTGATAGTGTGACCATACTAAAACTTTAATATCATTGAAAGATTTGGCAGATACTTCGTGGTGCAACATTATAATTTAAAATATGTTTTACTTTACTTTGTAATACACACACAATATGAGCTATTAAATTACAACTATAGTTTCGAAAGGAGCAGTCCCTCTCATCATCAGGTATAGATGTTAGTCAAAGTTAGTTATTATCCATACTAAAACTTTTTTAGCGATGCTTTTATTCGACAAAATTATATCCTAAAAGATAATATCAATTTTATTGAGGGTAAGAAAATTGCATTTAAATTTTAATACAATATTTAAAATCAAGAAAACATACCCTTTTCAGCATTTTTCGCTTTTGCGATCAGTAATGACACCTCATTGTTGACAACAGAAATTTCATTGCGCAGTAATTCATTTTCCATATTTGCAAAGTGGTCAGTATTATTGGAAGCCACAGAAGTATTGCCATCATCGCTAAGATGAAACACATGGTCTGATACATTTGAACAATCCTCAACTACGTCATTTTCCAAATCCAATAAAACTGGCTCATCTGAAAATGAAAGATTACAAGGTTCACTTATGTTATATAGATTGCGCAATTGATTAAAATAATTTATTACGTCATTCCTGTATTTCATGGATACGCATTTTATGTAAATCTGTTGACAATATGAAATAATGGTTTATCGGATATTTTATATGAACCGTACATGTATTTATAAAATGATTTAATTATAAAATATCCTTTTTATTTAACACATAAATGTGTCCAATGACCGTAATAATAAACTTAACTCTTTAATGAAATAATGGTTACAACAATATGTTAATTTTTGAAGGGTGGATAGCGGTGAGGCATTGAAATGGGGAATATATTGAATAATGGATTATTTATAGCATTTCATTGTTTAAATTATATTAAATCTGGTGTTGAGGGACTTCTAACATTTCTAAAATATTTAACCTAAGGTGTCTTGTTATTTATGTGTAAAATTTCGATGCCGTTTTCTTTTTAAAAAAATACAGTACGGTATCAAAACCTGTAGACGTTTCACCTTCGGGTACCGGAATATTGAAAAAAGGATGGGGGGCTAGAGCAGGATACAAAATGACCCCAGTTAAATTGGCGTTCTAATGGTATATAATGGTTTGAAAATGTTCAATAATATTTTTAATTACACTTCTTATACAATGCGAGTAAGATTCTACTGAATTTTTCATCATTTTATAAGAAACCATAGTATTTTGATGCCTCACTACTCACTGAATGACTCATTACTCACAGGGCCTGACCGATGGAAGCTGTGCAAATAGAATGACGTAACGGTATCATACAGAATATTCCCGATTGTCTTTTTCCTACTTTTGACTGTGTAGTGACACATTGTCATTTTATTTTCTTTGGATTTTTATGAGGATTACAAAGAACACCAGCTCAATATCATTAATAATTATTAAATATTGTTTTAAAAACAAGATTTTTGGTGTTATGTTATGCCCCCTTCCGGAACGGGGGTGTTAAAAACAATCAATGTGGTTTATACAAAGATTTAGTTTTCTCAAATTACATAATAATTATGTCCAATCACAATGTCAAGGCTATAAACATAAGAAAATTACAAAAATAATTGAGCATTTGAAATTTTTTAATGTTTATAACCTAAGACTTACATTTTGGCTGCACTCAATGTTATTTAAGTTTGTAATACTAGAAGAGTGTAAGTTTTTTAGATCGCTTACCTTTCATAGAAGAAAAATTGTTTTTATCTTGGTTATCGGTTTCAGCAATGGTCGTAAAATTACCGGCAGACCTGGATTGTCTAAGACTTGGGGACACTTTTAAACCGTAATCTTTTTTTGCAGCTGTCTCAACGGCTTCGTTACTTTTGTTAAAACTTCTTTTTATTGATTTTCCTTTTAAAATATTTTGCTTCGATTCATCGTTCAACTCGGTTTTGGACAAAGACACGACTGGTGAATCAAAAGATTTTGTTTCTTGGATTGTTTTGTTTGGTTCATTAGAAAAGTTGGACTGGATTTTCTTCTCTGTTTCCTGAAGTACAGCAGCCGCATTTTGATCAATTTTGTTCAACAAATTTTCGGCCTTGTCCGCCAATTCACTAAACCAGGACATGCTAAAAAAATAAACGTAGTCAGTCAATCTTTAAATGATTTGATATATTTCAAATATTTATATGAAAACTTCACACTGAAGGGAAACGTCATTAAGCACTTAATGTTTTATTGTCAAAGTACTTACATGATGTTTTAAGTATATAATTATTGCTTAATAATCCAGAGACTATTTCATTTTCATTTTCAAGGTAGTAGGGGAAATGTCAGGGTTCTTGAGATAATCAAAAGATTTGATAGATTTTTGACTTTCTCTGACACTAAAAAAAATATCGAATATTTATTTCAATTATTTACAAGGCCCGCAATCTACATGATAACTGTGCAAAGACTGCAAAGGACGTGGAATTAGTGGAATCCCAGATGTGTCTATATTTTTTGTTGTCCAATAATTGAACATCGTACATGTCACACGAAGATGTCAAAGTTAAAACGAAAAAAACAACCATAAACTAGGGATGGGCGTTGAATGGACGGACTAGTTGAAATCAACCGTTGACGTTGCATCGACGCGTCGACCGTTTACGTTTATCGCATGGACTAGTTGAATTCGTAGACGGTGGACAGCGGACGCCGTGGTCGGTGGACGATTCGAGATTAACGCAATGCAAAGCAACGAGCGAGAGCAAGACAAAACGTCTCCGTTTATTTCTCTCTCATCTCTCGCTGTCGACTTGTAGATGCCATAGACGTCATAGACGGCTCGACGGGTAATTTCATTTCAACTCTAAAGTACACTACCATAGAGTGCAGATCTGTGTACACGAACTATGACTAGAGATTTGAAATTTGAATACATGCGTAGGGCGAGATAGGCTTAATAAGCTATTATCTATTATTTTTTACTTGATTTTTTGTGATGTCACGTGCGACGATTCGGTGAATTCCCAATTTTACGCTGTATAAAATAAAACAATTCTGTTTAATTATTTTATTTTTTATTGAACTATTATTAATTAACAGGCCGGCTAGATATTTTTCTAAAATCAATATTTTATTCGATCGATCTCGACTTCTTATATCTACCTGAAAAGGGATGCTAAAATTTAATTATTGTGTTATTTCCTTACTTTTCAACTTTAGCATATAAATGATAAACAAACTTGTAGGGAATAAAAATTTCTATACCTAACTATGGTCCTTATTCAGGAGTCCAACATTAATTATTGTATATGTAATATAATCTTGAATTTAGGTTTAATTAATTTTTATTATAAATTCCCTATTTTCAACTTTGTAGATAAAAAAATAAATCTATTATAATTTTGTTTACACCACTTTTTATTGGTTTTTTACATGTTTCGGGAACAATGTTCCTTTTCTCAAATTGAGCCTTAAACTAAAGTTGACAAATAATACAGATATATTTATTTATTAATAATGTCACCACAAAGTGAAAGTCTGACTTTGAAAGATGTATTCTTCAATAAATTTCTAGATAACATCTCAAATGTAAAGTATTTTTAAATTATGTATTTATTTATAAATTTATACATAATAAATAAATGTTAAGGTTTTTATAATTTTATTTAACTTGTATTGAAACGAATGAATTTTTCGTAATCGATTTGAGTTAGTGTAGTGATAGTCCAACGTTTTACAAAAAATAATACTCATAATCAAGGCAGGAATATAGTCCTGCTAGGTTATTATTGTTTTACAAATAACCCTGTACACATGTAATAATGTGTATCTAATATATTTTTTTATACACACATTGCTTTGTACTTTATATTTTTAATTTTTATACTCATATTTTAATGCTTATACCCGATACTTTCACTGCTTATATATGTAGTTTATATTTATATTTTACTGCTTACACCTGATATTGTTGTGTATACCTACTTCTTTCTTTATTATATATAGAAAGAAGTATATAAAACAATATGTAAAAGCCTATAAACAAATAAATAATAAAATATTTCTTTTTACATATAAGCACAAGTAGCGGTTTTACTTTCCCCGAAACTATATTCCTTCGAACTTCTTTAAATTTTAAAAATTAACGTAATAAAAATAACCAACGGTTGTGCCGTCGAGCAGCGTCGCGTCAAACCGTAGACAGTTGACTATCATCCCGATGTTTAGATAAACGTCCGCGACGTCCGCGTAACGAAGTTGACGCGTCAACTAGTTGACGAATTCAACTAGTTGATCGTCTCGTCGATGGATGGACGTGGACGGTCTCGTTTCGTCGACGGTAAATACGTCGACGACCCATCCCTACCATAAACCATTCTTGTTTTAAGTTGGTCCACTTGTTTCGAGTATTCGAGTTCACCAACATTAAAAAACGAGGCCTGTTTTGACATCCACGTTTTACTAATTTAATTCCCAAAACTGTCGCTAGATGCTCAAGTTGTTCAGTTTTGTCTCGAATTTGTGCACAATATTCGAAATGCAAATCGCATGCAGCGTGTGCGGCTTTCAAAACTTCTCTCTTATATTTTGTTTGGGACATCACAATTTCTTGTAGGTAATATTTATTTTTATGCGAGCCTTAATAATATTAAAATTAATCTGATGTGATGCATGGATTATTACTTTTTACGTATTGCATATTACGAGTACTTCCCCCTTCCCACAGGCCTCGTGCAGTAGGCAGTTCTGATTTGCTTTGATTGTTCCATCGTGTTGGCGACCTTCCTTTGCCTCTTCTACCTTCAATGCTTCTAGTAATCATCAGTTTTTCAAGATTATCGGGTCGTGTCGCGTTCCGTATATTATCGTGTTTTATCCAAAATAATGGAAGACGTGACGCGACAATTGAGGAAATATGCGTCTTCATTCGATTAGGACAGAGGTTATTTTGCCATCCAAGCTATCTCCATCGCGTCTATCTCATATTCTTTTACTTTTAAATAAATAAATATATAACAGACCAAAACTAGATAGCGCACAATAGGCATGATGACAGATTTTGAAATAACATTCTATATTGTAGGTACCTACCTACACGTCTATTACCGAAAAAAACATTATTTTAAACAGCAATAAACTAAGTTTTTACGCAAATAATTGCATTTTCTTCTACATATTTTTAATTTCGCGCAAAAACGCAGCTGTAATTTCGTCTACGTGACGTCAAGCCTCAGTAAACATTGCATTGTGTCTATGGCAACGGTTTAAAGACACGGTGATGGGTACTGAGGCGTGACGTCATTCGCTCTGACCGGTGTTTCAGTTAAAATGGCGGATTGCACAATTTTATACTTTTATTTTATTGAAAATCTTATTAATCTCAATGTGTATATTAAAACTGGATCATTTTTTAGAATCCTTTCAAAATATTTTCTTTTCTAAAATCACTTAGGTATTCTTTAACTTTGTCATTATGCCTATTGCTTAATACCTACCCGTTTGCGAATTTATTTTTTACGCGTATTAGAACGATGAAATTGCTTTTATTTTCAAAGCTAAAAAACAATTATGAACGTCACCAATTTTCACCGTGTGTGGAGCTCTATTTGTATCATTTTGTTTTGCTGTCATTATTACGAAGACAAACTCCACCTAATTGTTACAATATATGGAATTACGTTACATGCCGAACTCTGCAGTTTTCCAGAATTTTAATCATGTGGCAAAATCTAGTATTGCAGTAAAACTAACAGTTAAGCAATCGGTTATCGCCGCTTGCTTAACTGCTAGCTCTACACTAGGCCCTGCGGGAGACTGTCTGGCTTTTACACATTAAATATTATCTGCACGTATTTTAAAATAATCTGTACTTTTCGCTGCTTTATACGATTCCGCCATTTGTTTTTTTTAAGCTGACAATGGAAATACGTGCAATACTTACACCATTTACAGAGCATTCATATTATAAGAATATAAATTTAGCCGATATCCAGTATCAAAAGATGTCGACCAAAATAAATAGTAGGTACCTTTTTAACTGAAGGAAGCTTGTATAGGTCTCTTCATTTAAGAAAGACAATCGAATTAGTATCTATGTGTACCTAAGCCGTGCGTACTAGACAAGACACGTTGTTCTGTTGTGTTGGTGTTTATACCCGTAAACACCAACACAACGAAACAATGTGCGTCGTACACACGTCTTACACATACTAATTCGATTGTCTTTCTTAAATGGAAAGACCGATACTTCTCAATTCTAATTCACTTACCTAAGTGTACATTATCTTACACCTACTGTAAAGGTATTACACATTTATTAATATGTGTATATGTAATACCTTCATAAAATGCGCACCCTGTTGGAGAGGTGGCTGTAAAGTAAATAAGTAAAAGTAGGAAAAAAAACATTTTTTTAAATATCTTTTATTATAAAAACATAAAATTTCTAACATGACAAAATGAGTTATAAAATAGATACATGAAATGAGACCGAAATTAAACCAAAAATTAATGACTACTATAATAATCATTCTAGACGACTCAAAATAATGGACTGTTTGAAGCTTACTCTTATAAAGGTAATATCGATTTCCTTAATTCTAAACATTGCGCATATCTACACATGCTTATTATAGTATTTTGACAGCAGAAACCTAATTGAAAACAGTAATAAATGCACTGAATTATACACGTATTTAGAATGTTCTGATAAATAGTAAATCTACGTATTAAGCTATCTAAATACACCAGAGGATTGTCTTAAACAAAGAAATTTGGTATTTAATATTTCTTCTACATTTGCGTTGTACAAGTAAAGAGATTATCATATAAAATTGCTTACATTAATACAAAAATAACTAAAAACAATAATACTTTGTGTTTAACACATTTTCCTTAAGTGTTAATTAATAGTTAGCTCTAGGGTTCTAATCTTGTAAATCTTGATACACACAGGAATAACATTTAATTGCTTTCTTAAAAATACGATATATGCATTTAGTTATTAAAATTACGAAGCATAAATATGATTAATCTGTAAATCACAAAGTTTTCAAGCTAGAAGTAAAGCTCCATATTTTGGCTAAAACAGCATTATTTCATCCATAACAACATTCTTGTATCACTTAACATCAAAGGCTTTGGAAGCTGAAAGGCTACATCGATGACATACAGTTGAAAGTTGTAGTAAACTTAGAATATTCGAGATCTTAAGATGATTATAATATAATTAAAATGACGTAAAAATCTAACGAAGGAAATTCAATAAACGCCGGATGTCCGCGGTAGTATAATTATTGTTGGTCTTTTGGCGCGTCGGACTCGTCTTTCTTGCCGCAAACCTGGTCTCCCAGCGTGGGCACGACTCGCCTGAAGTTCATCCTGTTTTCCGGGTTGCTCATCACGGACTGGATGAACTCCCTGGTCTCCGCCTGCAGGGCGGCCAGTTTGCGCTGCAGGACCTGGTTTCGCTTCATCAGGACGACGGTCCTGAGAGCGATATCGATAAGCCCTTCGTTCCTCGCCTTGGTCGTGGCGGTCGGCAGCTTGGCGCACACCATCTGGGCGCACTGGCTCAAGGCTCCCATCGTCGTGACGCGTTCCAGGTCCGTGCCGGGCGGCGCGGGGGCTGGAGACGGGGCACGACTGACAGGAGCCGGGACAGGAGCGGCGGGAGCCGGAGGCTGCGCTTCATCCGCGGCATGGCTGGAAGCGGGAGTCGCTTCTTGCGGAGGGGCAAAGGCCTGCTGCAGCTGGAGGATCCTGGCTCTGAAGCGGAGCTGGTGCAGCCTGGTCTGGCGAGCGTTGGGACCTGTTGAAGAATGAAAATGAACATTTTCAAAAAGAGATCTAGAAATATTTTTTAACGAAAAGTTATCCTTCATCTCACATAAAAGGTGTTATTTTAGAGGTATACAACTTAGAAATAAGATAAAACACATACAAATCGTGGTAATGCCGTCTGTTAAATATCATAAAAATGCCACGATTTTCGAACTAAATTTGCGCAATTTGCAATGTCGTTCTGGCGTGAGTCTATTCGTGGCGAAATGGCAAACCAAACTGAACACAAATCAGCTGTCAGCTGCCAAATTAGCTTTCGCTTGAAAAAGTGAAGCAGATCCGTAAAATTTATCTCTAAAAAAACATTTCAACAATTTGCAAGCGTTGTTCCGGCATCTATTCATGGTGAAATGGCAAATAAACTTAGCTGTCTGCTGTCAAATTGGCTGTCGCTGGCAAAAGTGTTACCGGTTCGTAAAACAAAACTCTAAAAAACACATATTTTAACGCTAATGGCATACAATTATATTTTCAATGAAGCCAATGGCCGTCATTATCACGAGTTTTTTTTTATTAATGTTCAAGTTATACACCTCTAAAAAAAGCAACCCTTTGTTGATAGAGCAAAATATGCTCTATCAACAAAGGGTAATACATATATATATATATTTCATGTTGAGAACAGTAAAAGAATTTAATTTACTTCCAGTTATAAATACCCTGTATTCTTTATGCAATATATGAAATGTAGTATATTCAGTTCGTACTCAGCTAGAACAATTCAATATGATGGTCGCCATACTGTGCTCATTCGAGCATTACAGAAAGGGTCCACCATAAATATTTAATCTACGATTTATGATTTTCATTGATTAATTTATTACTAATCATTTATTTATTAGAGAATCTTAACAGTCTCAAGCTTTATAATGTTAAAGCGGATCGTACATTGCATACACCATTTTAAATTAGGCAAAAAGTTGGATAAGAGACTACTCTTAAGTTAATTTATAGTAAGCTATATAGAGTAGGTTTAAATTAAAAAAAGATAATCAGTTCTCACATCACAAATTCGCGTTCGCGATAAGCCAACATACACACGGCCGGCCACGGTGGAGGAATTTAATTAATTTCGCAAAATGACACTTGACTCGCGGCACATTTACGGGTCAAAATTAAAAGCAAATGATCGAAGTCCTTTTTTGTGAGTCAGAAAATTCCAGATTGAAGCGATACAAAAATACTTACAACTTTTAATTTTTCAAGATATATCATATATGTGTCCAGCAACCGATGTCGGAGCCTTTAATAGCATAAAATGCGATCAACTTCTTCGACAAAACCCCTACATGTAAAAAAAAACTTTTTTTTTCGTATTTTTTAACAATTGTTTTTGGTTTCTTTTGTTAAAATTTTGGTGAAACATTTAATCTAATATTGATCTTAATTATTTTATCTTTCAAATGAGACCTCTTTGATATTTGTAGGACCTCTACATGGATAGACATTAGTAAATTGACACACATTTCCATTTCATTGTGGCTGGAGAAAAAAGACATATAGGGGGTGTTTTGTCGATGAAATTGATCATATTTTATGCTATTAAAGGCTCCGACACCGATCACCGGATACTCATCGGACACTATATGTAGATGTCTCATAGAGACGAAACTACTTTTTTATATGGGAAAGTAGGTATGGAAGTCTCTTTGGGTGTCCATAGGGCTTACGAACTGTCGTATGGCTGGCTTAAGTGACCACATTACACAATTTAACTTGAACCTATTCCACCCACGATATCTATCAAATTTTTGAAAGCTGTATATATGTTTAAGATGCACACCTCGTTCCATACGTGTGTTGTATCTTTACTAACGTCAGCTGTGGCTGTACATTTTTTCATTCCCATAAACTAGTACAGATGTCACCATTGCCAATGATATATCCATATTTTTGATTTGAGTTTTTAAAGCAATATCCTTTATATATGTATGACATACTTCCGAATTATTAACGAATACGCGTGAAAAAGTATCTTCGTTTATTTGAGACATCTGTAATGTACCGTGATTAATGATGACCTCCTGGGGATGAAATCCAGTATTGTGCTTTTGAAAAATTTGAATAAACTCAAAATACTCTTTCTTATTTTTCTTTTATTTACGCAATCCGCCCTTTTGGGGCGATTTGCGCCATTTGACTAGTTTAATCAAATCAAAGGTTATGGATATAAATAAAACAAATTTAATTGAAACGTTATGGATATAAACCAAATTTAAATCAAAGGTTATGGATATAAAATGTAGCGTGGTAGTGGAAAGCAGGTGACACATGCCAGTTCGGGGTTGAAAATTGGCTTTGACCAGCTCACTTGCAACCCTCATTCATTGGGGTGTAGTAGTGAGGTGGGAAACTCCGGAAAGAGTGGCACCTCTGACCAATTCATCAACGCATCATTTTCCCTCGTTCACAGGTACCATATTTTCTCTGTACGTGTGTTCGTAGAAATAAATCGTGTTTAATGCTTTTGGACAAATTGAACAAAATACCTCGAGCCAGATTTTCATACCTGCACAAATGGTATCACTAGCTACATAAGAATCGTCCGTCCAGAATATCAGGCGTCCGGAGCACATTGTTTTGACACCACTATGGTGATCCAATTTTCAAATTTCTGACATAAGACTTGTTTGTTTACTATTTTGATACATATACTTTCAGAGCAAAATATGTCACCATCCACATTTCAAAGTAAATCATCTTTTTATTCCAATGAAACGTGTCAATTTCACGAAGTGAGATATTAGAATTTTATATACTTGTAAGAAATATTATTATAAAGGTCAACATATTAAAAAAAAACATCATGCCGAGAATGATAGAAAAATACTGGGAAGATAACGCGCGACATTACCTTACATTAATTACCTCGTGTATAGAAATTAAATGTCGTATGGAGCAAGCCGCCAGAGTTGCATTTTTCTGGATGAATAAGGTAGGTTTTTGAACAAGAATTTGCGGGTGGTAAATTTTAATTATTAAATCTCTCAGTAAAAAAGAACAGTGGTGTAGGCATTATTTATACCTTGATGAATTATTCGTTTCGTCGAATAGTAGTAGGTTTGATATTCGTATTCGTATTCGTGAAAGTAGTATTTGTTGCATCACTAATTATTATGTGTATATATTTGAAGGGCTCCAGGGATCGCTACCGGGGTAAATCTGACACTGAACAAAAATTAGAATAGACGATTAATAAAGATCATGAATGCATTTTCCTAAATTAAAAAGGCGCTATTATACATTTTCGCGCGCATTGATCGGTACAACAAATGTAATAAAATTAAAAAACCAGAGATCGGGTGCCGTTTACTTCGATATTCTCAATTTCGTTTTTGAGAATGTTCGAGAATATTATTTCCAAAAAATATTTTTGAATTCTCAAAAGCGTTGAAAAGTATATTTGCTATACAGATCTATTTGTTACTCACGATGTACAGCCGGCCATTGACGAATCTGTGGCTAGTACATATATTTTTATTATTACAATATATAGGGAATGAATTAATATTATTCATATCTTAATAATAAAAATTACTGTCTATGTCCTTCATTGGCTGAAAATAGAGGGTGAAGAAAATAAATTTTGGTTAAAAGCTAACAATATTATAAATTACTGAATTATATTAATGTAATGGGTAACCGTGTGTTAAATTTACATTTATTTTAAACAACAATACTCTGCGCGCGGTGTACATAACCGATATTGTGCGTCACCGACGTGTGTTGTTATATTACTATCTATAATAGCGTGAAGCGACGCACAAATATAACTACATCGCTTTCTCGCATACATATCGCTAACGCACATCAGAGTGTATATCGGTACACAGTATATTCTTGGAATGCCATAATCAAAAAATCGACCCGATATATTTCATATAGATAAAGAGTTAAAAGTTACTGGTAAAAACGACGAAATGAAATTATAAAGTTAAACCTAACGGTAGGCAAAAATCATTAACACGCTCTTTTATTTTCCAGCGAATTTTTATTTTATTTTTATTATATTTTCGAGCGATTTTTTTAATCTTCTAACTACACACGTTGTTTCATTCCCTTATTGCGTTGCATATTAAACAATCTGCAAACTAAAGTAGCTTGTTGGTCTGGTGGTCTTAAGACTCCCGCCTAGTGATCCATAGGTCGGTCGAGCCCTTTACTGGGAGACCAGCAAGTTAGTCCTATTTTCATAGCACAAGATTTAACTGTAAGAATTTTGAAGGTCACGTTTTCCGTGTAAGCATATCTATTTAAAAAAAACTTTGGCAAGTTTATATTCATTTAAAATAATTTGATTGTGGAATAACTTAATTATAAATTACAACTTCAATAATCCACACAAAATAATACGTGCATAAGAGAATATACAAGAATATGAAAGAATAATTATAGCCATTTCAAAATAATAAATACCTACATAAAAATTATAGATTGCTTTGTTTTGCTAAAATTTGATGAAAATTATTAAATAAACAAGCACTTTATTTTATTTTTGAACATTTAGGTATATTAAAATAACTTAAAAGGAGACAATACCAATTTAAAAAAATAAATGATTTTCCTTTTAGGTATGCTTTAATTTCAAATGTCATTTTCTACCGGCAGAACGCCGGTTACTCCAGCACGATTCGTAATTTAAAAAATTAAATTGATTTTAGGGCAAGCAAAATAATTTTTATTAATAATAAGTGACAAAAACGGCAAATTACCTTTCCTCAACCTGAGAGCGCGGTCTTCGCACATCTTGATTGAAAACGATAAAAAAATTCAACAAAACACAAAAAGTCTCTTTCGCAAAACCGCGAGAGCACGACCGCAAACTAGTGTCACTTCACGAAGATTCGCCGCGAAGGGAACAGAGTTCTGATTTACCGGCAAACAAGCGAGAAATTCAAAAAGGTTCGAATTGTGACACTTCGCAAGTTCCCGGTTTCCCGCGCACGTCTCGCTCGGTCTGGCGTCCGAACAAGTATGGCGGCGAGGCGAGTTCCGCTCGCGAAAGTCGGCTATTTGGCCTCGGTGCACGCGCCGCGGCTAAGTATAGCCCGTGTTTATGTAGGCAACATGTGTCATACAACACGATTGCGCGGCACGAGGTTGGGGCAGGGCAGTTACGCCGGTCGCCGGGCGGGCGGGAGGCGGCCTCGGGTGCCCCCGCGTGCGCTCGGACCGGCTCGGGTCAACGCTCGCCGGCGAGCGTACCCGGCCGCGCGCCGGTTTCCATCTCATTTCGCAATGATTATGATTAATAATTTCGGTAACGCGTTGTCCATAGATTAGCTCTTCGATTACGTGACATCATCCGGAGAGATTCACACGTTGTACAAAAAGCTCGGATGTATGCAACTCGATTCTGGGGAAACATTTCCGGCAACCGCATTTCGCGAGCCTTACATTTTTTGAAGATTTTCCGGACGGTTGAGTTTCGAGAAAATGGTTGATAATTTATTCAAAGCTATTTAATTTTTAGCATTCTAAGAGGATTATTTTGTATTTGTTAGTATTTTAATTAATACGAATGATTTAGCCGTGTTCAAATGCCAGTTTCCGGTATATCCAGTATACGGGTACGGATTAATCGGGTTGCGATTTTTCTAACGTAGGAGTATGATTCTATTTATTTTATTGAAAATTTCAGAAACAATTGGATCTCCTATCAATTCTTCCATTACCAGATTGAACAAAAATGCATTGAAACTGTTTCCTTGTCGTATTCTTGCGTATTATTAAATTCCCTTATTTTTCTATATTTTTTATTATATTTGATAGACTGCGAAGCTTTCGAGTCTTTTGAACCTACATTAAACAATTGTGTGACTTATTTTTGTGTTTCTTCTGTAGTCTTATATAGTCGCCACTTCTTGTATTATATAATATGAATGAAACTAAACTTTGACCTAAATCAAATACAAATATGGCTTAAAATAAACAAATTGAAATCAAATACCAACAAAATAAAAGCAACGAAAATTAGAAATAAAAGAATACCAGATGTACCAACAATAATCATTGATGGGGAAACCGCTATAAAATACTCAAGAGTAATCATAGACAATAAACTAAACTTTTTCTTTATAAAATATGTAGGTAACAAAAAATATCAAAAAGAATTTCACTTTTAGGAAAATAATATTAAAATGCACAAGAGTCAAAAAGATGCTAGAAAAATTACAACAAGGGCACATTAGGGATGAAAAAAATATAACAACTTATAAGAGGAAGCTGAAAAAATGTGTGATGCTTACATTTGAATGAAATTTATGTTAATTATGTGTAATTTAGTTTAGATTAGGAAATATAAATTCTTGTTTTACTTACATAAAAAATAATAAAATCGAGTTTTGAGTTAAGTAAGCAGAGTTGTTCTTTAGATACACGTCAAGCAAGGAATAATTAGATTAGTTAGAAAATAAAATTTTGGCAAGCTAGTATATTTTTTTGAAAAAGGGCAAATGACATGAAATTATTTGAAAATTTTGGCAAGTACAACGACATGAATCAACTTGGTTCAACGTTTTTGTGCAAAAACAAAACTACTGGTGAAAAAATTACCTAAAAATATCAAATTCCGTTAACAAACGAAATTTCCAAATTTTATTTTGGCTCTCCTTCTTCTTTTCTTTCTTATTTTTTTATCTTCTTCCTTTCGCCCACATAAATATAGAAACAATCTTTATTTAGTCTCATTTTGTTATTGATTGGGGATTGGGGAAAAAATTATTATTTTTTTGATTGCATCTTCTTATTCCAGCAACCAATCCCTGCAGAATCTGCTGCTTTTCTAAATGCCTCACAACATATCTGAGATGAATACGTTTTTGGATTTTTCTTATTTTTCTTTATTCATACGAATCAAAACGTTTTAATTAGTAACTCTACGCATCAAAATTATTTTTCATTTGGGTAATTTGATTCCGAATTCTCGGTCTGTGGATTCCAAAGGTACCATCGACTAACTGGAAATTGGCCATAGAAAAACAAGGTCAAATGAATGTCCTGGGAAACCTTGTGACGTAAGAACACGAGCGGATATCTGCTGTGTTGACATCGATAGTGTTGTGCGAATATGTTGGATATGGCGGTAGGTACCTACGTTGCTTATCGCGAAACTCGTCATGTTTGGCGGGCACTTGCGCGAGCATTGAATGTGAATAATAGCTTTGGTCGCACGTGTTCGCAATTAATTTTTTTTACGATGTTGAATGTATGCCAGTACAATCGTGGTTATCGTTTTAAGAGAATCTTATGACGTCAATCGATATGAAAATACTTCGGCAGAATTCGCGAATATTTTTTGCCAAATTTCGATCATTCCGGTATTTAAAGGCTCACGCCAACTTAAAAGGTAATTAAGAAAATGTAATGGTGCATGAAGTATTTTTGCCTAAATAAATATTTCGATTGATTGGTTTAAGTCCACAGATGAGTTAAAATGGCCGAAGTTGCACGACGTAAAGTATTGTCCTCAGTTTTATAAAATTAATTTAATTAATTTTAATGGAAGTAAACTGAATGCGGTGGAAATGCAATCGCTTAGGGACATACGCGGAAAATCTTTTTTCGATAGAATGAGGAATGAACGAAATAAAATTGAATGCAATTCTACCTTGTGGCGTAGTATCGATATAATTAAAAAGGATCGCCGAGATGGTTTGGCCATGCGGAACGTATGAGCGAGGAGAGAATGGTAAAGAAAATATATTAGACGAGTATTGAAGGCAGAATCATTGAGTTTTCCACAAAATACCAATTAAAATTTACCTTTTACAACAAATAAAATTATCGCGAAATCCTAATATGTGTGTGTTGGCGTGTGAACGCTCCATCTAATATTTCGGCCACGAGTTAAGGCTGTGAAAACAGCGCCATCTAGCGTCTTGGTAGCGTTAGTGATGGACATTGTTACATAGAGCATGATGTGTTTTGCTTCTTTAATGTGATTTGTTTTATTTATAACTCTATATTAACAGGTATTTATTTTTGACGTTTACATACTAAATGTCATAAATAAATACTCGTAAACTATTTTGTTATTGGTAATATTTTTATGGTTTTCCTACACCACCCTCAATCTTTCGTGGAAGCGTTAAGAAATAAAAAGCTGTGCAACATTTCGCTCTATACAAATTGACTAAAGAATAAAATAAGCAATCTGAACTGAAGTAACCCGGACACTTCTTCAGGATCAGCTCAGGGCAAAAGGCGTGTCAGGCAGTATTAATCGATATGATAACGTCAGTATACCCTGCCACCGTTAAAGCCTAGGAAAAACGTTCAATGCTTAGAAAATGTTTTACCATATTTATTATTTTAAAATGTACTGACCGTTTGAATTCTCAATTTGAGTAACTAACCCTAGATAATTTGCCCTTCATACAAACAAAAAAGCTACTCCTAACTATAGTTTCAGCAAATTGAATTACATATTTATTTGATATATTGTGTATTAAGTACGCAGGTTCACGAGTTAATAATTTAAAGATGTTTAAGACCGTTATAAATGATTTATATAGAACCATCTAGCGGAGGATTTATAGATGACAAATAAAGCTGCGCATATATTTAGAAAAATCTGAAACGTGTACCATATGTAAACGTATTACTGACGTACATGTTATGTCTGTTGCGGTATTCTAAATACACGTCTTCGCTTAAACAGACGTGATGCAATGTACGCGTTCTAATATATTTTCAACGTGGCATTATTTTACATAATGAAATAATTTTAACCATTACCTTTATTTTTAAATTTCACACTGATTAAAAAGACACACATATATACCAAACATTAACGCAAACAAAATAAATGGTTGTGTCAACTCTCTAATTAAGGGTGTCTGCAACATGCACTTATAATAAAAATAAACGTAGGTACATTAGAAAAAATAAAATAAACACAAAACAAACAATGAGAGAGGCGTTGCCAACATTGCAAAAAGAATATTAAATTATTATAGAAAATAAAATCATACAAAAACAAATAGCGGTCAATACCTATACAAAAGCCGGAAATTTCAAAATACACTAGGAGCGGCTAATGGAAGATGTTTATATTGGTGCGGATACTTTTTTTAAAGATGTTTAAAGAAGTGCTAAGGACATCCACTCCATCCACGACCCGACGATACAGCTGGTTACAAAACCTGCAAATCCTAGTGATGGTGTTGTTTTGACCTATGGTGATCTGGCTAAAATGTGCTCTTCATAACTGAGTAATATACAATGACAATACAAATATTTTTCAAGGACGGAAATTGACTCAATGTTTATGAAAGAGTATTTCTTTCATGTTAAGAAAGCAACTTTTAATGACAATACAGTCCATTGTAATTTTACAGCAACAATTTAGCAGCATATTTACGTTAGACACGTTTCGGCTTGTGGGGGCATTATCAGTCTAATTTACTATCAAGCCAGAAAGGATGGAATGCCAAAATATTCTGTCCTGAAGTCCAACTCTCGTCTCGTCGCGTTCTTATATCTCCGCATGCAAGCTGCAAGCTCGTCGATTGTTACGGCTCCTAACAGGACCATTTTCGACTATCTGGTTAACATGGTCTTGTCAAGTCCCTCGCGGCTGATCATTTTCTTCTTACTAATTCGCTCAACATGACCAAACACCTCGGAAAGAGTAAATATATTATAATCTAGTGTGTAACTTCTGAAATAATAAATAATAAAAATCCATACTGTCGTAAAATACGTCAAAAGATAAGAATTGAAAAATAATTGTTCTTGAGTTTATAGAAATCCCTGATCACACATTTTTAATTTTTATTTATTTATTTATTGAAATTAACGGACATAGTCCAATAAACATGTAAAATAAAAACACACAGAGATTTTGTTCTCCTAATTTAATTTTTATGAGACGCGTTGTGCTTTATCAATCTAAATATTTTACTTTTATTAAAAGTATTCATTTCATTACAGATAAATCGGCGTTTATCGGACAAAACACATTTGATTGCTTGATACATACACACAATACATATAAATATATGATTATTTGTAGCAAGCCGCTCAGCCACTGTCTACCTCGCCAGACATGTAGAATACCTGTTCTGATGTAGGTACATTTTGATTTTTTATTTTTTACCACATTTGACCGATATCAAATATTTATTTTTAAAGAAATAATTTGTATTTATATGAAAAGTATTGAAAGGAACTACTATATTATTTTAAGAATCAATGTAGGTATACCACCTTTGATCGAAATCAAATATTTATTTTTAAAGAAACAATTTGTATTTACATGAAAAGTATTGAATGAAACTGCTATATAATTTTAAGAATCAATGTAGGTTTTTGTATTTCTGCAAGATTCTAATAAAAAATTGTGTTCAAACACTAATCATAAACTAATGAGAGGTAATACATATGAATACTGTAAATAAATAACTTGTGTTTGCTAAAACTATTTTTTAAAGATAAGTATACAGATTAGTATTATATAACTTCGTCAATACATTAAATACCGCATCTGTGTTAATTTCCTAGTTAAATGGGAATTCATATCGCGAAAGTATTAAGTGCAGCGTAATTTTTGAATAAATAAGGCACCAAATGACATGAGTATTTAGTAGTTTTTAGTATTAAAATGACAAAATAACGCGAGATGCCGGCGTATAGCAGTGTTTAAATATTAATTTTAAAATGTGTACAGTAGTATACAAAGAGCGAAAAAGACTATATTAATTTTTTACCTTGTATCTTAAAATGAACATTCTGGCACTTAGTGCTTTATTCATTTCCAGTATTCATGTATGGAAGAGGTTCAATTGAATCAATTTGAATCCTACATAATACAAAAGCCCACATTAATTCTTAAAATTATATAGCAGTTTCTTTCAATAGTTTTCATATATCAATACAATTGTTGAATATAAAACATTCAGATTTATAATGCTATCCCTCATAAGGCGAAACGCGTCTCATAAAAATTAAATGAATAGAACTAAAAATCAAATGTGGTTATACAGGGTGGCCCATCGGGTACGCCGGATTTAAAAAAAAATGAGGAAAATTTAAATCCAGCGTATCCGATGAACCACCCTATATTTTCATCTGCGGGAATTGAAAATTTAAACATTATAAAACAATATTTTTCGGAGACTTGAAATACGGCCATCGGAAATAGCGTTTTATAAGTGCCCTAATCGATATCTAACTGTAGCTCTGGTTTCGCAACTATTCACGAGTCGTCGGCCCCGCCGGCGTCGGCGCCAGGCCACCACGTGTCGGCCGGGACACGTGTCGAGAGGGCGCCGAGCTGAAGTCGTGCTGACACCGTTACGGTCGTGACACAACGGCGCGCAGGTGAGGTTTGGTGAGGAATGCCGAATCAGCGAGATTTGGTAATGAAGAACAGTCGCCGGAAGCAGTTTTGCTCGTATAAATACGCGGGATATCAGTTTTTTGTTGTTGCATTGGTAGCCATATTGGATGTTTACTAGTGATGCAACGAATACTACTTTCACGAATACGAATATCAAGTCAAGCGAATACGAATAATTCAACAAGTTAATAAATAATACACCACTGTTCTTTTTTTACTAAAAGATTTAATTTTTGTTTAAAAAGCACAACATTTGTAACTTCTCAGGCATTAGGCGATTCTTTTATCCGTTTGTACATCCCCAGCGGTCGAAAATAAATATCACTTTTTTTACGCTTACGAGAGATCATGTTGTTAGATTTAATTTGATTTTTTTTATAAGAGTTAATAAGTTTTACACACAACGGAAACAAAAAGAAACGAAAAAAACTTATTACGAGACAAAAACTACATGAAATGAGCATTTAACCTTATTAATAACCCAACGAAACTAGATGAAAGAACTCATTCACGTTATGCTGTAAAATAAGTAACAATTGATAACTGAGAACTCAACAAATGTTAGGTTAGATTAGGTTAGGTTAGGATTCCGATAATACAGTGCGTAGGTGTGTTCGGATACACGGTGCACAGCCAAACCGTAATTTGCGTTGCGTTCAGTTATAAATAGTTTGTTTTTAATATTCGTGATGATATTCGGCGAATACGAATATTCTTATTCGTATTCGTTGCATCACTAATGTTTACTATATTAAAAATATTCTCAGGTCAGGGGGGGAGGTTATAAATGGGATGGGGAAGAGATGATGTGGTAAATAGGAAAATATTTAGGATGGAACTATAGGTTAAATCCTTCGGGTTGTTAATTATAGATTCATTAGAGAATTATTTACACACTTCCTAATTTCTAAGGCCTCTAAGCTATCTAATCCTTTTAAATTATTGTTTAAACATCTCTTATATGTTCCTTGATCCTAGTATTAAAATTACGACTAGTTTTATAATAGCATAATGAGGAATAGTAATTACATTTAAGATTATAGATACCAGAGTGAGTCAATTTGTGATCTTTACCTTAAACACTATTTAAATTTAATTTGCAATGAATAACTACAAAGAAATAGCCAATTAAAAAAGTATAGTATTATAGTTCTTAGAAATTTATTCATTTTTGATACGTCTTAACGAGGTCGCACCGAAGTTCTGGCCGAGCCATCAATCATACAACGAGGGTTTCCTCGGACGTTATCGGAACCCTTACAGTTTTCTGATAGACGCGATTTATTACTGTGCTAACGACTAAAACACGACGTTTTGATAAAGGCTTTGAATAATATCCTTTAAATTTATAGGCTTATCCATGCGAAAGTGACAAAACCTTATGTAGATAATAAAAAAAGATTAATCACTGGATCTTTGAACTTTCTATTTCCGGGAAATAAATAATAAGAAATTAATTCATATAATGATATAAGAAAAAAAAGCAGCTTACATACACAGTCTCAAATTGGCTAATCTGAAGAATATGCGCCGACTCCGATTTTTTTCAAGGTGGATATAATTGAGCGTCCTGATTTCAAAAATGAAATGAAATAATTGGGAGGCAAGTTTTACAGACATTTTAAATAAAAATAAAAATTTAATTCTAAGTATGAATTTTTCATAAAATATGTAGACATTTGTCATCAGACGCTTTATTTATGGATGACATCTTAATACAGGGTGTCTTGTAGCTAGTAGCATAATCTTCGGTCCCTATATAACATAGATGTCCCTGTCATAAAAATCCAGTACTGTGTTCTGAAAAATTTGGACAACCTCAAATTATTTTGAATAATTTTTTTAATATTCTATATAAGTTATTGTAGTGACAGTCCAACGTTTTACAGAAAATAAATCAGAAATATTGAAAAAACTGCAAATTTTGATGTCGCTTATCTCCGTAACTGCCGACATTTTATTTAAAGTGTAAATAATATTTTCCATTTAAAATTGAATGAAGACGACGCTCCCGAAGATTTTGCTACTAGTTACGAGACCGTGTATGTAAGTGTATAGTTTTTATAAAAAATACTTTAGTTCACAAAAATTAGTAGGTACCTACTTGTTATTCATCGAATAAATTCAAAGAATTGGAATTATTAAATATTTTCATAACCTTAAAGTTTGCTCGAATTCCTGAAAAAGAGGAAAGCCGACTGTCAAGATGGCCGCCGCTGGCGGAAAGATTTATTATTTCCCGCCAAACTCCACGTTTCGAGCCAACACGTTTGACCTTGGCCCGTTGAACTCGTCCGCCGGGGGTGGGGGAGGGACCCGCGGCTGGGGAATGCGGTCCCACCTAGGACAGCACGTGTATCCTAATTTCCGCGTAGCTTTTCACACAGGAAAAGGCCCGGCGCCGCCGCGACAGCGGCCCGAAACACCAGACGGCAAATGCGCCGCTCGGCGAAGAGAAGACCGAACCATACGCTTCGCGCCCGGGAGAAGAACGAACCGAACGTAGAACACTTTATCTATGGGGCTATTGGCTCGACTTTTACTTGCTTCGGTTTGGATAGGGCATAA
Source organism: Agrypnia vestita (assembly GCA_016648135.1). Taxonomy (NCBI): domain Eukaryota; kingdom Metazoa; phylum Arthropoda; class Insecta; order Trichoptera; family Phryganeidae; genus Agrypnia; species Agrypnia vestita. Next base: position 11,657 of record JADDOH010024094.1, on the reverse strand, counting down.
GAAAGTAATCATTCAGTTCAAGCACCAATGGGCGTCTGCCGTGCCACGTGGCGGCAATATACTTTATCTTTCGGATAATCTTTCGTTGTGTTTGAAAATCGAACAAAACGGTAATGATATTAGTGAGTTTATGAATTTTATAAAATTGAATTAAATAGAATGATATTTATTTTATATTTTTTATATGAGCGAAGTATTTATGCACATAGGACAAATACAAATAGTAAAAATATCATCGACGACGTATTGACACATTTAGGGAGAATAATCGGTCGTATTACAAAAATATCAATATCGGAATCTTAAGATTGCTATCCCAACAAGTAAATATCTTTATTTGCGGTGTCCGATGTCTGCAATGTCATCCCTTTGACAGGCGGTCTGGTCTGACAGAGCTTCAAACGGATTAACGAAATACCTATCGCAAACGTAACCTCACAATTTTCTTTATGTCGACTAAAATAACATGAAATAAGTTCTAATGCTGTATTTAGAGCATATAGAAAAAATTTCATATGCCTTTATTTATTTTTTCTCCCACAGCGTCCTGATGTAAAATTATGGCAAAATTTTCTTCGTCGCGTTGGACTCGTATGTTGACGTTTGATAATCATCATGTGCTTCTTTCCCCCTCTCTCTCAAGTAGAAACTTAAAGAAACAAACACAGACGTATACCTACGTTTCGTTTATTATTTTTTTTATTCTCGTCTATTAAGTGTTGAGATAACAATCTTAAGATACCAGTATTGCTATTTTCAGAATACGGTCAAATATGTCGTTTGTTCGCCACATTGGCAACAAAACAATAATTATAAATAATTTTTCATACCTCAAAATTAAGATTTTAAAAAAATTGCATCAAAAAACACTATCCAATTTTCTGGAATTTCATTGCATTAAAGATAATAATTTTTACTACTTACATTTAATTTGGAAGGGGTTTGGCATTAAAACACCATGCTTACCAGACGGGTTGGTTGTTTTTAAATCAGCCGCCCTTAACATAGGGAACAGACGCTGTTTGTAGCCGCCCATTATGGGTCAGATGCTACCTACTATGGACTATGGCCCTTACAAAGAAAAGTGTAGAAAAGCTCAAAAACACGCAACGATCCATGGAGAGATCCATGCTTGGAGTAAGCCTAAGAGATAGAATTAGAAATGACGAAATTAGGCGCAGAACTAGAGTAGTGGATATCATGGATTGTGTAGCGAAGCTAAAATGGCAATGGGCAAAACATGTTGCAAGGTAGAATGCTACAAGATAGCCTCCCAGAGTTCTGAAATGGAGACCTTGGGAGAGTAAAAGAGGCATCGGAAGACCTCAAAAGAGATGGGCCGACGATATAGCCGCTGTGGGGGAAAGGAAATGGCTACAATTAGCAAACAAGGAAGGATGGAAGAGGCCTATATCCAGCAGTGGAGAGATGAAGGCTGACGAAGAAGAAAAAGAAGAAAGACTACTTACACACATTTTGTAATGTGGGTAAATTATTTTAAGTTCTTAATTATAATCGATCATTTTTATCAAACATAATAATTTCGTTGTCTGTCCGTCCGCCCGTCCATCTGTCTGTTGTCCCTGTAACTTCGTGTAACTTTCGTAATTCCATAATAAAAAAACAAATTAAACGGCCGGAGATGTGGCTTGAACCCCACGCCACCAAACCCAAACTGGCCGTTTCACGCATGTTCTTACGGCCGCCTCTCCATGGAGCGCCAAAAAGGTGCTATAAATATATACTAGGGCTTTACAAAGACGCCAAACACTGTTCAGGCATTTTTGACGGGTTGCAGCTAGTAATCTTGTTAAATTACTTATATTTGTTACATTTGAAATAAACTTTCTATGCCGTGTTCTTTCTTTCCTTAAATCACCTTAGAAACTTGAGCTTTAAATAGCCGAAATATCGTAGGTATAATTTTACAAGAGAAGGATTTTTTACTTAGTTATGTAAATGTATCTAAACATACATTCTTTTTATTTGAAAATTGGAGCGAGTCCTTGTTTGGTATCAAAGCGATTAAATTTATTAAAATTTCAACTATTTCTGTAGTGTCTGTGATTTATTTTTGAAGGATTGTCGCTGGCAATTTTATTTGTTGTGAAAGTTGAATTTTTATAGGCATTTTATGTAAAATTGAAGCGGATTAAGTAGAATTTCAGCAATAAGAGAAACTAAAAAGTCCGTTTAATATTATTTACTTCGCCTGTCGGTGCGCAGTAAAATATGAAATAATAACAAAACTCACCTAAAGTGTGTTTTCCTATGTTTTATAAGTTTTCCACTTAATTTAAAAATGAACCAATTTGTTTCACTTTTGGCGCGCATTTCAAAATTTGATAAAAACGGACGTTACTCTCTCATATAAGCAATGAAGACTCTGCGAAGTTTTTTAACATGCCGACCCTAACTCGTCGAAGAAACATAGCTGACGCGGTGATGCTATTCAAAATAACACACAATCTAGTTGATAGTCCGGAACTTCTTCAACGAATATCTTACCACATCCCAACTCGCGATAACAGACATTCACCTACTTTTCATCTCCCCTTTTGTAAGACCAACTCAAAACAAAACTCCTTTATGTACATATCCACAAATTCTTTTAACACAAACTATCACATTGACATTCTCAACTCAACAATAAGAAACATAAAACAAACAATATCTACACTACCGCACCCAAACTAATTCGTACATTATATCTTCCCTTCTACTCCCGTCCCACATTCCCCTCCACCCTCTCCACTCGCTATTAAAGTAAGTTAAAGTAAATTATTATATTCAGTGGAAAATTTGTAGTTGGCATAATTGTAAAAACCATTATTTCATATTTTTAAGATTGTTGTTTTGCTGTTAATTTTCCCCAAAACAAAATAAATAAATAAATAACACCAATGTAACGTTGCCACCCTGTGCGGGCGGCCATTTTGCACGCTCTTAATACAAAAAGTGTTTTCGAAAAAATCTTCTGCTGATCCCTGATCGGTCTTCGTCGAACCTTCGCTCGGGGTGGAACGTAAGAGCAGAATCGTAGGGACGCAACATTATGTTCAATGTTGAGACTTTCTTTTTCCCTCCTCACAGCTGTTTGGTTTGAAAACATCGCCGAATAGATTTTCCTTTTGTGGTGTTTTTGTGTGCTCGCTACCCGCAGCCCGAGGCGTGAAAATTGTGGGGGAGGCGAGCGCATAAAAACGGGGACACTCGGGCGCACCGGTCTCTTTGAATTCCCGGTTCCCGCTTAGATATACCTACAGGGCTCTAGTACGCTCGGTCGGCAGCGAACCATTTCGTTTGTTATGAACTGGAGTAATCACTGTTTCGCGTATTACTCCGCCTAAAACCCCACCACTGTATTCCCAGGCACACTACGCACATATACACTACGCCTTATGACTTGGGGCACTTTGATTAATTGTTTGTGATTAATAGTTGAATAGCACAATCACCTACAACCAAGTTACATCTCTCATATCACCACAGAGTATTCTGTTTCTACACGGTGTTTGTTATTCGATTTTGATATAACACGGTGCAAAAAATTAGGAGATGAAAAATGCTGTTTCGAGGTTGTTTAAGAGGAGCACGTTAGTTCCAAGGGAAGTTGTGACGTAGAAGAAGGAGGTCCAATGACAGTGAATGCAATCGAATAAAAAATGATCACAATAATTAGAACTTAGAGTGAAATGTTCAATTTTTCGATGGCTCGTTTACAAGAGTAATACGAGGAACTCCCGAAAGAACAATCACATCGATAAATAACTAAATTTTCGTTCAAAACAAGAGAACCTATAAATTTGGTACGAAATATTAAATACCCCTGGATATCTTAAGTGATTTCTCACTAAAGTGCGTAAACGGATGCGTTTATTATATGATAGGGAATGAATAAATTTTAATAACATATTTCACTTTTCAAAATAAAATGTTCATATAAAGAACAATAAATTAATTATATTTTTGACATCCTGGGTTGATTTTAATACAATGAAAACTATCTTCTGCATTTTTACACTTTTTTATACACGGTACGTATCCTGTGAAACACATACACCACATAAAATTAGAATCAGGTATACTTCACTGTGTACCTATTCATGCAACTGTACCACCTCTTCGATGCATGTGGTGGACATTTAATAATTGACAATATGTACATTATTTTTTTACACAATTTATTTTGTTACCTTTGTTGACTATTTGTAAGAATTAATAATGTAAATTAATTAATAAAAGATTACAAAATATACTTACCTCAACATTGCATTGGTTGTAGAATACTGCCACAATAGTCAATGTTAACGATAGTTATTATTTTTTATTACGTTTGTTTAAAAGAAATGTAAAAAAAATAATTTAATTCATTCAAAAATCTGTGTGGTATTTTATTTAAAAATTCAGTATTGTTATTTAAAGCAGATTCGGATATGGAAAATTATGTGTGCATACTTTAAGGGATGCTATAAAATATACGACATTGATAATCATACAAATTTATATAATATCCAATAAGGGTTGTCACGGGGGCGATTAGTGATAGAATGACGTTCAGGTACATCCCTCGCCCTGCTGTCAAATCGATTATTTTACATTTTCACTCTAGATAGATTGATTATACGTGCTGTCAGAATTGGGGCCAAGCTGGTGTCCGGGTAGTGGCGGTGTTTATTTATAAACGATATTTATTCGGAAACACCCCCCACCCTCAGAGCCACCCAGGGGAGCAGAGCCTTCTCGGTTAACCCACCTGCCCACCCTTTAACTACGCTTCGGCATCTCTCGGCTGCTGAATTCTTAGTATAGCAATGTCCGCCCTAGAATTTTTAATGTCTTGTACCAGCAGCTCTCAAATTGTGGGTCGACTGGCCTACAGGAGCCAAGTAAAAAGAGAACAATCCGAAATCCTAAAGATGATCGAAAGGCTTTAAATGTAGAATAAAAATTGCGAGTTTTGTTTATTTTTAGCAATGCTTAGTAAATTAAAATTTATTTACAATATTTTTATACGTATGTTCTAAGAACAAGATTAATTAAAGATCATAATTATTGTAATTGTGTTCTTAAAATATAAAAGGTTACAGAATTTAAAATAACTTTCAGGCGTATTCTAATACATAGGTATGTAAAAAATTCGGAAAAATATCACACTTATATTATATTAAAAAGTGTATTGCTTCATATTCTACAAAAAATATGAAATTCTCATTACCAGCGGCGATATCTATGTACATGATATAACAGAGCGAGTCCACAATACTTTACTATACTTATATCGAATACGAAAAATTCATTCATTTCAATAAATAATTTAAATTAAATAATAATAACTTCTGAATTTTTTTATTTACTGCTTATTACTCTGAAGTTCTGAATTTGTATTAAATAGCCCAACCTAAGCGGCATTACAATGATATATAATCAATAGCTGTCGAGATGCAGAAATAGCAATATTCCTTATTTCAGGATACGACCGATTATTTTCCCTTGTGACTTTTCACCTGCAACAAGGGTTTCATGAACCTAAAAAGTTTGAGAGCCGCTAGTTTGTACATTACCCGAAAAGCATAGGTAATTAATGAAATTCCCAGGCGTTTCGTAAAATGCGCAACAGATTTTGGTAAATAATGAAAAGAGGATATATTTTTATTTGAAATTATTTTTTCTATATCGTTTTGTAGATACATATAACAACCTGTGAAACAAAACGTTGTTCCACGGATTGAGAGAAAGTTTATATTTTTTCTTAAATTTTAAAACAAAACTGTGTTATGTGTGTATCCAGTGATGAGACGTTTGATGAATTTCTGAGAGTCGGTAAAAGTCGTATAGGATACGCTATTCTACTATGTACCTACCATTAAACAAAATTATACCTAATTAACATAACATAGCTCCTATGCAAGGGTATGGCAATTTCAACTAGTCTAATCTTATCTAACCTAAACAGCGATTAATGAAGAAGGAAAAATTTAACCTTGCAAAATAAAAATAATTCATTAATTAAGATAAATTATATAAGTCTCACTTATACGGGAAACGTTTATGGAGGTTTTTATAGGGTGGCCCAGGGCTTTGTACCTTTGTGTAATTTTACACAATGCAACGTTCACCAATTCCATCGTAAAAACATCCATACATTATCAATTTTTTTAATGTTGTACATATGTTCTAAATCAGTTTCTTTCATATTCGAATGAATCGTGCTAGAGAAATGTACGGTTCTTCACACGACATAGTGATAAGTAAACATAGATTTTGAATATTCCTATATTTTTATCGTGGAATATTAAAAAATATTCTTTTGAATGTATATCTATTTAGGTATCTGTATCAAATATATAATGAAGTGTCGGATTAGTAGGGTTACCAGAAGGGAGAATCAGAAACATGGAACTCTTATTGACATTTATCGAGAAATCACAGTTACGGTAGCTGAGACATAGCTTGCGGATGCCGGCAGATAGACAGCCAAAGCGGATATTCCAGGCAAGACCAGAAGGCAGAAGACCAAGGGGCCGTCCTAGGAGCTGGCGGAAACAGTTGGAGGACTGCTGCGAAGCGAGGTTGCAACCAAATCAAGATAGGAAGAGTTGGAACTAAATAGCTTTTTCTCTGTGAGACTCCTATAAATTATCTTAATTAATAATTATCCCTCTGTGGACAAAATCCAGTAATTATATTCACAGAACATAATACAAAAATATTTTATAAAATAATTCACTTTGGACGAGAGACTTCGACATCACAAACCACAATTTATTTGAAATAAAATACTTTTCTGCAAAAATTTTATTAGCATTATTCTTTAAAATAATTATTTCGTTCGGCTCTTATGTAAAATGTACCAACATAATAATGAAAGTAATAACAATAAAATATAATGAAATTTGGATCCTAATATAGATACCGGAAAAGGTAGGCAATTTATAGGTTTTTAAGACACACCGCGCCTGTAATTATGGAAGGTATTCCTACTTCAGGGTAATGAAACTTTTTGAAACCGCGAATTAAAAAAAAGACATAATTTTTCAGTAAATATACAGTAGATTCTTGGTAGAGTTATGAAAATAGGATTTTAATTAAGCCATTTTACTTTTTTCCCCACATAAAAAGATAATAAAACACAAATACCTACATTTGACTCCCTGAAACAAATATATTATTATAATGTATGGTTTTGGGTGACGCAATTCGCACGGAGATGGATGGATGGAAGACGGGATTAAAAAAGATTAGAGTTAATAAAGGGGTGAGGGCGGTACGAATTTAATGGACTGTAAATTCGAAAAGGAAAGAAGAGGAAAATACGGAAGTCGAAACATACTGCAGAATGTGTTTTCTTCTCCTTCTGTACTATGATGACGAACTTGATTGAGGATTCTATACACTTAGAATCCGAAGCACTCCTTCCAATTGTGCGAAGGAACGACACTTCGCGACAGAGTTTATATTTAAAAATTCTACACGTCTATGCAACTGGACGATTTCGACACTTTCACTGCGATAGCTGGATTTCGACTACTTCGTTCCAGTGAGCCAGATTGTCAGATGATAGTCATATGTTTCTCTTTGAATTATTAATTCACTTATTTATATTATTCCATTTTTATTAGGAGAGTAATCGATTGTTACGAGAATATCAAACAAAGCTTTGACGTCTTACCGCTAGTCGATTTCCGAATAATGGAAGTATTCTTTGCTAAACTGCAAAATAAGTATATATGTTATTTATATTTTTCATTTATTTATTTCTTAATATCTATATATATATATATATATATAATATATATATATATAATGGATAAATTATATAGCGCCGTTTTCGCGAAAACTCACCTCAAGGGCGCGTAGTTCCACGGATGGAGCCGAAATACGAATACCGAAGAATGATGATTATCTCATTAATTGATCTTAATTCATAAAAAATTAAAAATCTATTTCTTAGCCTGTTAGAGTAACGATGGTAGCTACCTAAGACTTAACTGGTAGAAAATCAGTTTCTATTGTGCCAGTGAATTACGAATAATCGATTGCCATTTATGGTTACAATCGATTGTAAACCTTGGTTAAAGTAACGGTTTAATTTTTCAAAGTAGGTACTTTATTCACGGATACATACGCCGAGTCTAAGAAATCAATAATTAAATTTTTCATGCTAGACGATTCGATCATATCCGAACATAGCAACATTTTCTGTTACTATTCTGAAATAAATCATGGACACTCCAGAATTTATCTCTTTATTTAAAATTGCTACAGAAAAGCTGGATGTTATTCTGTTAAATGATTTTGTTTGTTGTGAATTAATAAAGTGAAAAAGTATAAATATGCGACTTTGGAATGGATATCTACTACAAATTTGTTAGTTAAAATTAAAAGGACATTGATTCAACAAAGTGTTGGTGTGGTATGAAAATCGCATATAAAGGATTTTTTTTAACAAACAGACCGTCAACAATCTTCAAGTTTGTGGTTACTGGGGTATTATGCCGTGTTGTTACGACCTTTTGGGCCGACGTTTCGGATCCCATTGCAGGGTCCATCATCAGGGCTGATGTGTTACACCGAAAGGTCGTAACAACACGGCATAATACCCCAGTAACCACAAACTTGAAGATTCTGAGTGGCCGTGAAAACCTAAGAACATTCTTAGACCGTCAACAAGTCATTAATTACCCTAATAGATGGTCCTAGAGTGGCATTTAAGTACAAAGTATGAATATTTTGTGAACATTTTAATATGATATATAGTTACACGATACACTTTTTAATCGATAATCGATATGAGTTACTGTAATGATAGTTTTACAACGTTTTACAAAAAAGAAGTCAGAAATATTGAAAAATAAATGCAAATTTTGATGTCGCATATCTCCTTAACTATTGATATTAGGTCATAATAGCTTGAACATTTTCGACTCATAATCAAGGCAGCAATACAGCCCTGCGAGGTTATTAATGTTTTACAAATAACCCTGTATATACACAATAACGCGGAATACAAAACTAAATAAGGCCAAATAATTTCACAAATTTTAAAAATGAATAATAACTGAATGTCACGCTTTAATAATAACTGAATGTCACGTCACCTAATGGACTTAAAATAAACCTATAATTTCATATCTTAAATATTCGAATCAATCATTTTAGCACAATGACAATGTATTTAATGGAAAAAAAATTCTAATTTCTCGATGAAAATTGTTGAAGATAAACTTTTTCATGGATTGTTTCACAAAATTTCCACCATTATTAGTAGTTAGGTTAGAAAGATTGTTTTTTTCATTTTTGTGGTTTTGTTTTGCGCGCTTTGGTCTTGCGCGCAGTTGTCGGGGTACCCTATTTCTTCGTCGACTGGCTACTAAAACGCTGACATCAATACCTCTTTCCACTTAAGAAACTCAATCGAATTAGTATGTGTAAGCCTTGCGTACGAGGCACATTATTTCGTTGTGTCGGTGTTTATATCCGCAAACACTAACACAACGAAACAAAGTGCGTCGTACGCATGGCTTACTCATACTAATTCGATTGTCTTTCTTAAATGGAAAGAGGTCTACCGGTTGACTTACGTAAAACCAAGTTTAGAACGCTTTTATCTATTTTCGTAACTTTTTTTTCTGTTATGAAAATAGCCTTGGGAATCGGTCAACTCAAATGAACGTGGTGTTGTATTGAAAGAATACAATTCACGACTTCTCGGGACAGAAGAGTTTGGAACGCGCGTAGATAAATAGTAACATAAATCACGCATTTCAATTCCTGCTGTGTGGAATTCGCAGCGTCGTCGAGCCTGCGAATATTAACACGCCTACAGCCTCCAGCCACCACCCCCACAGGCCGGGGGGAGGGGGAGTGGGGGAACGGGAGGGAGGTAATGGAAGACACGTGCCGAGGTTTGCTGGAAGGGGCTGTAACTTCAGACTCATGGCTTGTATAGACGGCTCCAGTAGCGCTACTAGAACTTTTCAGGGGAAGAAATTCACAAATTCTCGCATGACTAAGGACACGTGTACATCTAGCAAAATTTCGTCAAATTTGCAATTTTGAAAAATTCAACATGGCCGAGTTATTTACTGTCCCGCAAAGGTACTAATCCGCGACGTGCGCAACTTGTGGAGATAATCATAATCAACTTCAGAGTTTCAGTGAAACTATAAAGTCAATATTTTCTTGGGAAATGATATTATATCTATGGTGTAGCAAATCTAAAAAAATGATTTTTTTTGAGGAAAATAATTTTGAGTTTTTCCAACAAAAAAATCGAAGTTAAAAAATCATAACAAACAAACGGCGTATTTCATCAAAAAGTCGTGAACTACACCGTAGATAATATTATAAGTAAAATGTTTTATTGAAATTTCAATAAAATTGGTTGCATAGTTTTTAAGATATTTTATCCGCCACTGATAAAACGAGTTTAGAGAAAAACGGAAAGGAATAATGAAATTCGTTTAAGAATTCACCTACCATGCCAGATTAAAATTGCTATAACTTAGCTTATTTTAGGAATTTTTAAATGAACAAATTATTCTCAAAACAAACTTAAAGCAAAAAAAAAACAACAATTTTTTAATATGTCATGGTAGTATAACCCCTTAAGCTCGACCTCACTTTTTTCAAAACGTTTTTAGGGGTATGTGGAAAAATGCTCGTTACAATTTCTCGCCACACAATTGCTCGCCAATTACGTGACAGGATGTTTTAGTTATTTTTTTACAAGAATGTAGATAGTATAGGTTAAGTACACGTTTATTGAAAAACAGGTACACATATTTTCAATTATTATTTACAAACAATTGTCGTCAAATAATAATTTATTTATAAAGGTTTGGTTAGGTTATCTAGTGGCGAGCAACTTTCCTTGGGAGCATTTTCCGATAATCGTTTTTAAAACACCAAGGACTGGATCTTGATGAGGCTATGGTGTTTTCTTTTAAATCCCTCCTTTGTTGTATTGTTCTATACTTGTTTAGTTTCTGTAGCATATTCCGATTATTTGCGTGATATATACACGTTATTTACACAAGGTCCTATAATAACAATATGCTATTTATTGTAATTTCAGATGATAAAAATAAAGAAAATTTATTACCGGAGGCAAAGAGGGCGAATTTGACATTTTAATATTTTTTTTATTTTTTTTATTAATTTTTTTTTTTTTTTTTACATCTCAGACCCACAAAACATCACATTGATATTTGTCTGTAGGTGCATCAATACATATATATAAATAAATTGTATTTAACAGAAATACATTCATGTTAATTAATTACAAAAGATCTTATAAACTCAAATACAAATCAACAATACAATACAACAAATACAAGAAAAAATACAAATATTACCAAAATCAAAATAAGTCTGTGATGGCTCCTCTTCTTCGCCTTTCAGCTCGATCCTACTCCTAACTGAGTTTACGCCTTGTTAGAGGCAAACAAGCTATCTATCTACGTCGGGTGAAGGCTCTACGGTTTTTAACGTAGTATTTCCAAACACCCTCGCTTTATTCAAGACCTCCCCAGTTCACGTTGTGTAATTTTTTGTTTCGAACTATAGGGGATGAATTGGTTTTGTGGTAACCCTAACGCAAGCTAAATTTAAATGAAATACTGGGGTATGAAGTTCGTGAATGTTCATGGAAA
>JADDOH010024093.1:0-74819 GCA_016648135.1 Agrypnia vestita | reverse complement strand
GTTATTTACACAAGGTCCTATAATAACAATATGCTATTTATTGTAATTTCAGATGATAAAAATAAAGAAAATTTATTACCGGAGGCAAAGAGGGCGAATTTGACATTTTAATATTTTTTTTATTTTTTTTATTAATTTTTTTTTTTTTTTTTACATCTCAGACCCACAAAACATCACATTGATATTTGTCTGTAGGTGCATCAATACATATATATAAATAAATTGTATTTAACAGAAATACATTCATGTTAATTAATTACAAAAGATCTTATAAACTCAAATACAAATCAACAATACAATACAACAAATACAAGAAAAAATACAAATATTACCAAAATCAAAATAAGTCTGTGATGGCTCCTCTTCTTCGCCTTTCAGCTCGATCCTACTCCTAACTGAGTTTACGCCTTGTTAGAGGCAAACAAGCTATCTATCTACGTCGGGTGAAGGCTCTACGGTTTTTAACGTAGTATTTCCAAACACCCTCGCTTTATTCAAGACCTCCCCAGTTCACGTTGTGTAATTTTTTGTTTCGAACTATAGGGGATGAATTGGTTTTGTGGTAACCCTATCGCAAGCTAAACTTAAATTATACTGGGGTATGAAGTTCGTGAATGTTCATGGAAAACGCAAACAAAACTACCTAGCACGTCAATTAAGCCCTACGGTGCAATTGCTAAACATACTATGTTCCGTGGCCCTATATTATTTACCTATCATTCCTACGGACTGAAACCACTGCATCTGGTGTAGCTGCGCTTCCAGAGTGCGCGACCCTCTGCTCCCACGCCCTCTCCGCTCGATCCCCCATTGTCCTACCTGTATGGGATCGACCGCCATCCACTGGAAAGGTTAGTGACGTGCCGTTATCACATGCGCATGCACCTATAGAGTACATAGATCCCCTGAAAGCCCTCGAGTCCTTCGTAGCCGCTCCTATGGATGATTCCGTCTTCGACGCACTCGCTGATTAATAATTTTATCTTCCGCCGTTATCTCGCTGTGCTTATTCCCGACGATCTTTTATATTTACTCTGCATTATCTTTATATCAATTACATTGTTACGTTTATTTCCTAGCCGGCCTAAGTTCCGTCACCTGTATCTGGCCCTATGTCTCATTCTAGTGGTACGTTGGGTTCTAATGGATAAGGGGTTTGTAGAAGGTATGTGTAAATGTATGTGTACGCGGAAAATGTGGTTGCTTTAAATTCGGCCCCTCCATAACCAAAGGCTCATCGGTGACTGATCCCATCTTCCTTCTCCCGACACGAGTTCCGGATACGTTGACCTGAGCCTGGATGCGCCTTTTCATGTTGGGCCTCTTCTGTGCAAAGTACAGCACCATCCCTCGCGTCAGTGTCTGGCGTCCGGGCTCAGAGCCAGTTTGCCCCCCGAATTCCAACTCCTCCAGGTTAAACTAAGTTAAACTACGGTATATATACTGAAGCTACTGTAAAGATGGTCCCGGGACACCTGTCAAGTCAAAAATATGCGAGTGGGGAGGGGGAGTTTCCTAGGCTCCCCAACCCTCGCCTGTGAGCAACTGCAGCCCATTGGCCATTCGCGACACTACAGTGACTGCAATCACCCTCCCAGGTAGTACTTATTATAATCTGGTATGCATCAATACGTTCAATCCATTCCAGACGAGGGAAGACATCCGCACGGGGGTTGTGCCACCCGTGAAGAGCCCCCTCATACACTACGTACGAATAGATACATACTAATAAAATATAATATACATACATATACTTACATATACAATACATAAATAAATACTTGAAATGGTTGGTTGCCATGTGGTTTCACGAGGCCATGACCCCTCGTATTAGTAGATGGAAAGGTGGATCTGGACAGTAGGGATATGCCTAGCCCCTGGCCAGGGATGTCGGTGTATTTTCTCCAAATGGTGTACAGCTAGAATCCTGCCATCGATGATGATGGGATCTGCCTAATTATCTCCGACTGATGTGTAACTGGAACCCTGCCATCACTGATGAAGATGATGTTGTCACTATCGAAACGTCACCTGATGATATTTAGCTGAACCGCCGCTAGTGATGATGATGATGATGATGATACTATCGTAATGTTTCCTGACGATATATATATCGGAGACACCGCTAATGATGATGATGATACTTCGGAACGCCTCCTGACTATATATGACTGGGACACCGCTAATGATGATGATGATGATGATACTATTGGAACGTCTCCTGACGATATATAACTGGGACACTGCTAATGATGATGATGTTGATGATACTATCGAAACGCCTCCTGTCGATATATAGCTGAACCACCGCTAGTGATGATGATGATGATGATACTATCGTAACGTCTCCTGACTATATATAGCCGAAACACCGCTAATGATGATGATGATACTATCGTAACGACTCCTGACGATATATAGCTGAAACACCGCTAATGATGATGATGATGATGATGATGCTATCGAAACGCCCCCTGACTATATATAACTGGGACACTGCTAATGATGATGATGATGATGATACTATTGAAACACCTCCTGACGATATACGACTGGGACACTGCTATGATGATGATGTTGATGATACTACCGAAACGTCTCCTGACGATATATAACTGGGACACCGCTAATGATGATGTTGATGATGATACTATCGAAACGCCTCCTGACTACATACAACTGGGACGCTGCTAATGATGGTGATGATGATGATGCTATTGAAACGTCTCCTGACAATATATATCTGGGACACTGCTAATGATGATGATGTTGATGATACTATCGAAACGCCTCCTGACGATATAAAGCTGAACCACCGCTAGTGATGACGATGATGATGATGATACTATCACAACGCCTCCTGACGATATATATCTGGAACACCGCTAATGATGATGATGATACTATCAGAACGCCTCCTGACTATATGTGACTGGAACACCGCTAATGAAGATGATGATGATGATACTATTGAAACGTCTCCTGACAATATATAACTGGGACACTGCTGATGATGGTGATGATGATGAGGCTATCGAAACGCCGCCTGACTATATATAACTGGGACGCGGCATATGAATAGACAAATAAATACCTAATTAATTAATGAATCATCAATTAAATAAATAAATAGAAATGAATAATTAAGTTCGGCGTCGAGCACACGGGCCGATGATGATGCTATCGAAACGCCGCCTGACTATATATAACTGGGACGCGGCATATGAATAGACAAATAAATACCTAATTAATTAATGAATCATCAATTAAATAAATAAATAGAAATGAATAATTAAGTTCGGCGTCGAGCACACGGGCCGATGATGATGCTATCGAAACACCGCCTGACTATATATAACTGGGACGCGGCATATGAATAGACAAATAAATACCTAATGTATTAATGAATCATCAATTAAATAAATAACTAGAAATGAATAATTAAGTTCGGCGTCGAGCACACGGGCCGCGCGATCCCTGGAAGTTCACACACATGCAGAGAAGGTTTATTTGGCAAATTAATTCGCCCCTATTATGGTCAGTACGGATGCAACATGCAAACAACACCTGTGGAAAACATATGTAAAGTTTACGGTACAGGGGTTAGCTTTCACTGTCGGCGCTTCTTCCGTCTCTGTCTGGGGTGTCGAACCCGAGACCATTCTTCTTAATCGTGCGCCACCTTTATATATCGTTATAATCTCAAAACGGAAAGAGGATGACATGACTTACCCATCTGCCGCCGATTATATCCATTCCAGTGCATCGTAGTTTCACTTTATGTACCTCACTTTATACCTAAGGATTGCGGACACTTGCCTTGCACGCGCACACGATTCACAGGCCCCTAATTAATTATAGTTCGCGACCTAACCTTTGATCCTGCCATTACGCGCTTATAAGTTTCCGTAGCTGGGGCTTAGTACCCAGCCTCGGCAACTATACGGTGTATATACCTTAATCAAACCGAAACTAGACATTATTTTCTTTTCCTTGAATTTATATTCCTCGAGATACCGGAATTAGACTCTAGCTCGACAATTGTAAGTATTTATATATCTTAATAATACTGCAACATAGTCCTTATTTCCGTCTCACGTATCCGTACTCCCCGGGTCATCGAGACTAGACTCCAATTCTAATGATCATACTCTAATGATTATACGCACCGATATTTTTCATAAAACCCGTTACCCGTTATTTTCCGATGTTACATATTCTTATATTTATCCGAGATACCGGGATTAAGCTTTGAATCTAGGATTCCATCCATTTATAAGTTTTAACAAACCCATGAAGCAACCACTTGTCCACTTGTTGTTGTTAAAGAATTGATTGCTTCTATAATAAAACCCCACTAGTCTACATCTTTCTAAGGTCAATACGTATTACTTTTGGGTCCGCCGATTTAGTTTTATTCTTAATATTATTATTATTATTATTATTATTATTATTATTATTATTATTATTATTATTATTATTATTATTATTATTATTAATTAATTACACGGCTTAATAGCCTTTTACAACAGGTTTATACATAATTAAAATACAACAAACGATTAAATGTAAAGGAAAAATAAAGGGTATAAATGTAAAAAAGTATATATACATAGTTCAAAAATAATGAGGTTAGACATATATGTAAAAAAGTATATATGCAAAAGGTGTAAAGTAGTGATCTCAGAAATTTTTACTCACCGATAATATAGCAATATTAAATTTGAATAGCCAGCTATATATATAAAAAATTTAAGACATTATATAAAAATTTAATATTTTGAAAAGAAATGATCATATAGTGTTTTTTAAATTTTGAGAGAGATAGATTTAAAATGTCGACATATGTAGGTAGTTCATTGCCAAGTTTGTGCATTGATAACAAAATTATATTATTCTTAATATAATGTAATGAATATGGTTGCATGATTGACATCTTCGTCGACAGTCTGGAGAAAGTAAAGTTTACACTTAAAGAGGCAATACTGCTTCGTTACTGACTTCAGCTGTTAATATGTAATGGTGGGTAATATATATTTTTCGTACACATTGCCGCTTTGTACTTTATATTTTTAATTTCTGTACTCATGTTTTGGTGCTATTCCGGTACTTTTAATAATTTGCTACTTGTAATTTATATTGTTTAATGTATGTTCTTTTAATTTTATGGTATATTTTTTCATGTAAAAGCCTATACGCATTGCTGCTCGTTACCTACTCTACATTTTTAATTTTTATACTCATGATTTGGTGCTATTCCTGAAACTTTTAATGTATGTGCTTTTTGAAATTTATTTTATACTCTTTATGTAAAAGCCTAATGGGCGTAAACAAATAAATAAAAAAAATAAATAAATAATTTTATTATCATCTCGAATATTTGATATCCACTCTCCGGCAAATTTTAATATAGTTTAAATCATTTTAATATAATTTATCATTTTAATATAGTTTAGGAATAACGGGATTCTGTAATTTCTACAAGTATAAACAACCCCAATCTTACCAAATCCATTTTATGTAGTGAAAGACGCGGGACTTATATTCTTCCTAAAATGTAAAATGAACCCGGTCTAGATGAAACATCCTTATTTAGTTTCAGGACAACGAGGTTTACGCGTTCCACGAGGAATATGATATAACCCGATCTAAACGAAGGTAATTTTATATAATTTTAGGACAACGGAACTTACAAATTTCATAAGGTATATCGTGAAGCCAATCTAGGCGGAGACACTACGTATATTTTAAACAGAGTAAGAGTTTAAATTTTATCATCAGGCCTAATAAACCGCAAGAATGTCCTAGGCATAGTAAACAAAATAGCGGTCAAAGCTGTAGTGTTTCTATGTTCACACGTTTTAGCTCAAAACGAATACTATAATTTTCACATTTATAATACAAGACGCGAATTTCTAAACGAATCATTTTAAAATAGTTCTGATTGAAATCTACATGTTTCATATTTATTAAATGAAGGCGCGAATTCTAAACGAAACACTAACATTGCTCAAAAACGGGACCCTATATTTATATATGCTTAAAATGAAACGCGAATTCCCGAACGATAGCATTTTATATAACTAAATGTAACGAAATCTTATATAGTTTATAAATAAGAAGACCCGGCCCCAGGCGGTTTTTATATATTTTCAATATAACGAGGCCCTATAACATCTTTATAAGTATAATACAACCCCGGTCTATCGAAACAATGTACTAGAAGTTTTTATATGTTTGAATACATGATATACGTTTTTTTTTTTTATACGCGTTTTTATACGCGAGATTTACGTTTTCGTACAATACAAAGTAACCCAAATTATACAACCGCGAAGTTTACATCACTCCTAAAGTATAACCAGAACTAATTGAAACATTTTTTCATAGTTTAAGTCCGCGAGGCAAATATCTTTCATAAAATATAAAATACCCGAATCAAATTAAACATATTTTTACCTTATAGGCTTTCCCCAACGCGCGTAATAATCCCGGCCACATGAAACGTTTTTATATGTTTTAATAGCGCGGGACCTATGTTTTCCTATATAATATAAGATAACCCGGGCCGAACGGAAGCAATTTTATATACTTTATAAAATAGTGAAACTTGTACTTCTGTAAAACCGTAAATAAACCCCGACCCCCACGAGATTATTTTATATAATTTTTTAGAATAATGAAATTTCATACATCTGTAAAATTGTAAATAAGTCCCGACTCTCACGAAATTACTCTATATAATTTTAAACGAAATGGAAATCTAGATTATTATGGGCTGAACCTGATACCCCGCGAGATCAGCTATATATTTTTCACTAGACGTATTTTTAATCCCAGAATTTATTCGCTATAATTTTAACGGACTCTTACTATTAAACCATAAACAAAAAAAAAATTATTAAAATAAACTAAATATTCTTTCGATAACTAAAATAAACCCGGTCTAATCGAAACATTTCATATAACGAAATATTATATGCCTTACAAATGTAAAAATTAAAATGTGACCAAGTTAAATTAATTAAATTTTAGCAAAAAATAGGTAATTTTATAAGACTTATTTAAAATCGAATCTGTTAGTAACAACCCTTTTATCTTTTAACAATTTCCCGCGTGTTTAGCGTAAAATAGGTATCTTTATAACGCACAGCTAGTTTCCAGAGATCCGCCAATACTATACTTAGTAAAACGAAAATTTAACTAAATTTGAACTCTACCGTTTCCTGAAATTCTGCGAATATTATTCTGTGAACCTAGTAAGACGACAAAAATAATTAACTTTATAGAACATAGTGATTTCCGAAGTTCCGATATGCCAGATTAATTACCTTTATAAAATAAAATCAAACCCGTACTCTGAGTTAAAACTCTTTTAACAGGACCTCGCGTATTTAGCATAAGATAGGTATTTTTACAAGATTTATTAACAATTTCCCGCGTGTTTAGCATAAAATAGGTATCTTTATAACGCACAGCTAGTTTCCGGAGATCTGCAAATATCAGTTCTATATATGCCGGACTAATCAACTTAATAAAGCGCAGTAATTTCCGAAGTTCTAATATGCCAAATTAATTACCCTTTATAAAATAAAATCAAACCCGTACCCCCCTTTTCTTTTAACGTGAGCAATGTCGAAGAGTATATTTACCCGTATATCACTTTCACTTGAAGTTAAACTATAATTTTCACCCACTGAGACACTCTAAGTCGACGGTAATTATCACTCACGGTAATTATCACTCAAAAAAACAACCGACGCAGATTTTGCGCTCTCGTAGACCGTCACCAACTGCCTGATTTCTGCTGTGTCTTGACATTTTAAACCCCCCCTAGCAGCCAAAGGTCCTAAGTCGTGTGTTTCCAGGATTTTCAATATCCTACTTTCCTTGAAACCAAATTCTTTGTTCCTAAGATTCAATTTGGCAAAAAAAAACCATATCTCCACTCGGATATGTCAGTTGATCCCACCTCCTATTGCCGTCTCTATCTCCATCCCTGTGCCCGTTTGGGACGGACTTGGTGGCTTCAGACGGTTTGAACTCGCTTCACAAGCGCGATAATTAATTTTTAATATTTAATTTCTAAGTTCAGTCCATATTGTCGTTTGATCAACCGTAACCACAATCTATCGGGTACTCCCCTAATCATAGTTGATGTTTCTTCATTATCTACCATTATCCTGTCCCGTTCTCCCGTATTTCCGCTCGTCTTTATCGGAAATTTAACGTTTCTTGGCCGCTATATCATGGGATCAATTTCCATATATTCACCACGTGCACACTGCATACCTAGATATAACAATCATCCAAAGGTACTATACCTAATTTTAAATTAATTTTGGGCGATCTTTTCTCGTGAACCATCCAATGAATCCTGTCTTTTGGCCGCGACTCTGCGTGCACAGGGACGTATTAGCTCCCTCCGTTGCGGAATTTAAACATAATTTGTAACCATTTATTATTATTTTTATTGGCAGTAAGATTGATCCACAAGATAACTATGTTACATAGACAGTGAATATTCTCGAACAATATAATACTGGAAGAGTACTATTCGCTATAACACAATAAACTATTAATGTAAGTTAAATTAAATTTTTAAATTCAGTGGAAGATTTTTAAGATCGTTTTGCTTTTAATTTTTTCCCAAAACAAAATAAATAAACAAATAAATAAACACACAGATACACACTCACACAACCCACTATTGGACATGTTTTTATTATTCTTTTATCGATTGTATGTATGTGTTTTCGCGTAATTGGCCCAAAACTCTGTGCATCAATTATTGTCTTTTCTTCAAAGATTGATTAATTATATGGCTGTAAGAAACCCAATAAATGAAAACAAATAAAACAAATAAGTAAATAAACCTCCAGTGCCGCAGGCAAGGCGTCGGATTAATTCAGTGCTCATTCATTGCCAAGGCACTGGACGCCTCCGCTGATAACTATATACCGCTCACCATGTTCTTAGAGGTGTGTTGAAAGATTGCTAGTATCTGTCGAATCGGTCTCAAGTAGTTGTCTGTATTTGTACGTTTATCATTGTTACATGCTCTTGCTATATCCGTTCCACTTCACATTATTGTTCCTCCCGTCTTCGAATTTCTATCACACTATGTTCTCCTATGTTTTTGGTACTTATATGCTTGCTTTTTACTTGCATTTACTCCTATATATATTTGTTTCATTTATCCATCCATCTATAAGATCCCCATACGCTTTATCCTTTTATTTCATGTGTATATGAGCCGCAAATTCATATTATTTTATTTACAATATTCTTATCTAGATTGTTGCGCGGTATGATTGATGATCCCCAAACTATGCAGAGCATTGGTTTGTATGCTCCTGACAATTACACTAGACATCGTCAGCATAGATCGTTTCACATTCCAATATACAGGACCAACCTGCCGATGGTTATGCCTGTTGGAAGAGCCACAGCCATGCTGAACAAAATCGCTCTGGGTATTGATATATTCCATGTGTCTGAGGGGGTTTTCCGAAGCGGGACTCTCCTACACCTTTGACCAGATTTATGTTATTTTTAATTTATTAAATATTTTCATTTTTGATATATACTTCTAATATGTATGCCTTAAACATTTTGTTTGTCATGTACATATTATCATGAAATAAATTGAATTGAATTGAATTGAATTGAATACACTTGTTCCAATTATGTTTTGTGGTTATTACTAGCAAACCCGGCGAAATCTGAGCTAGAATAGCCAATCGTATACACGTTACCCGTCCTGTTGAAACTACGCTAACGTCGGACAGGTTTGTAGTGATTACATAGTTAATATATTGTATCTATATTCGAGTATATTATTTTCTTGTCGTGCCATTAATATGCTTACACGTTATCGTTATCTCTTTCCTAACCGTATATACCGTCATTGCACAATTACCTATCTGTTGTAAAAGCCTGAAGAGCGTTAGTCTACAGATAAATATAATAGAATTATAGTTAACTTTTCTATCTGCCTACGTTATCCGATTCCCGCGAAACGAAAATAAATCATTATCCGCTCAGTTAAGGTCACCCCTCTGGTATATCGTATACGTTTTAATCCGTGTTATTACAAATTATTTATGGGCGTTTTCCTCTCGCGATCCCCCGATTAGACCTGCCTTCCTTAGTTTTGCTCAATATTCTGCCTCTCTGTTGCACGGGGATCCACTCGAGATGAAGATATACGGCTCTCAAACGATTTCAAAACCCGAGCAAAAAAGTAAATAATTCAGAAACCTCGTGGAACTGTGAATGGTACCCACCGCTTACCCAGGACCGTGGAACTGTCAATATCATCGTCACCTTAGAGTAGACGTTAATCGGTTTTTTAACGGCCCTAAACGCAATAATCGCGACCCAAATCTACGAAAGCCGTGTTCAGTATTTTTTTTGGGAAGCACATGTGGACCGCTCGGACCGCGCCGATCGTCAACCATTTGTACCAAACGCGGCTTTACCACAAGATTAATATGTTTTATAAGAATTGAATATTAACTGCTCGTAACCTATATCCGATCAATCGCTACTAACTCCCTCCCAATACTAGCGTTTCATCATTCCCAAATTTTTGTAGCTCCAATACTACGGCCAGTTTAGCTCAATTTTTCCCCGCGTAGCATTTAAATCATCTTAGAGTTCAAAATAAAAATAATATAATAAAAAAAAAATCTATAGAAACAGGTGATTCATCACAACTTTTGCAGCAATATCCAAAAATAATTTAATGCAGTCATCGAGGATTTCTAATTTATTATGTACCGAAATTGAGGTTTTATAGGAAACATATGTTACCTATAAATTTATAGGTACAGTTGCCGGCAAACTTCTTGAAATTTTTTGGCGTAGTGGGGGAATGCGCAGAAGACAAAATTTGGGGCTCTTTAGTGGAATGGTACATGCGCAAACTTCCCCCCACTACGCCGTAAAATTTCAAGATGTTTGCCGGCTACAGTAACATAATTTTGGAAGTGATTGGTATATTCCATTTTAAATTCAGAACATTTTAAATAGTAATCCTCCGTAACTGCATTCAAAAAAAAATTTTTTTTTAATATTGCTGCCTTTGCTTTTATACCCCACATATAAAATATTTTTTGAGGCATACTTGGTGGTGAGTGTACACTTATACGCCGTACAGTGTATCCTAAGTTTTAGACAATTGACTCAAAAGAAGTATTGTCCTCAAGGGCGGATCCAGCTTTGGCGCCAGGGGGGGGTCACATAGTCGTGGTCAAGTCACAAGAAGTTATAATTTAATTTTGATAATAATAGATACTTACGAGTAAAACGAAGGTATTTTATTAATAAATGTAAGTACCTACTGTACTTAAAAATACCTACCTATATTTAAATAACAAAATCAATTTTTCTTTTACGTCTTCTCCCGAAACGCGTTATCACTTCATCTACTCCTATGGGTACGTTTTTATGGACGTGGAGAAGAGGCAGTCCGGTTAGACGTTCTTCAACCATTGAAGCTCTTAGCCACGATTTGATTCTTCACAACGTAGAGAAAGACCTTTCCGCTGTCGCTACACTAACAGGTAGTGTAGCCATAATACATAAAATTTTTCTTATATTAGAATACATCTCTATATCGCAATTTAAAATAACTCCGCTACCACTTCACCATCCACAGCTGATATTCGTTTACAATGACAGAAACTGGAGTATTATCTAGTAACAATGTATAATCGGTTGCTAGTTGTTTCACAGTTTCAATATCTTGATTACTGTATTCGCTTTTTGGCATGAAAACGCTTAGTTGAAACAAATTAAGTATTTCAAGAGACAGACGGTCCTGTAGCTCACTTATTATTGAATCCAGAAGAGGGATGTATATTAGGGTGTCCCGTCCATGTATGAGAAAAAAAAATTTGAGCTACACAATCACAAGAGGTATCAAGAGGTATTTGCCTAATTTTACACAAATCGTGAAAAAGGTAACAAAAAATAGAATTGTTTGTCATCTTGAAGGCTCTACCGAGGTTTGAAGTTTTGTAAATTTTACGTTTTTATAGAGTTAAACGGTTTGCCAAAAAATAATAAAAAAATCATGTTTATAAGGTATTTTAGTATTGAAATTAATGAAACAAAGCACGAGAAAATAAAATAAACAAAATATAGATTATAATCAATGACAAAAACTAAAAATTTTAACTTATTTTTGTGTCCAAATTTGGCATTTCTGCTCGAGATTGCATCCTGGTTCTAATAAAGCCATCTCTAGAAGTAACATCAGTTACACTTTGTGAGGCGTCTGTTATATTCTCTAGGACCCGAAGTGCAACCATCTAAGGTCAAGAATAAATGACGAAGGGGTAACTCATTGACATGAAGCATACAAACACACCATTGTAAAGGTCTCTGCAAATACTCCTCTAAATATTGAATCACGCCACCCTTCCAATCGGTGTTAGTTGCAGTTCCGTGACATTCAACGCAAATCACGTCATCTTAATTCCAACCTCGACCCTCTACTAAAGTTGTGATCGAAGTAAGAATTCCCTTTGCAGTGCCACGTCTTTCGGTATTGTGTGTCCCAAATAAATTTATCCAGGCTGTGCTAAAATTGAGATGTGGTCTTCTAAAACTTCTTTGCAATGGTCTTTTCGTCCATCAAAGTAAATGCTTTCTATAACAATACCTCTAATATCTTTTGTAGCTTCCGGGCTTTAGATACAATAACCAGAGTTAAATCTTTGGTAGAAACCAAGCCGACGTCAGTCAAAACCGCAGAAGCAACAGCAGCAGTAGATTGCGTAGATAAACCGTATCTATCACAGATTTTAGCAACTGTTGGCAAAGGCAATGGTGTCTCTGTCGAGGGCAAGTTTGTCGGGGATGCCTCTGTTATCGGATACGTTTCTGGGGAAGATTAAAGCACTGAATCTTCATCACAATTAGCTGAGACAGAATCGGTTTCTTGAGTAAAACACGACTTTTTTGTTACCCTTATTGACTAAAATTTATCTCTGCTGTCGTTTAATTAATCTAGCCGTTTCTTTCTTATCAAAACCGCTTATAACCATTTTCCTATCATTTATTTGATCTAACAAAAACTTCTCACATTGATGAAAACTTTCTTAGGTTTTAGACACGAACAAGATTCAAATGAAGTGCATTTACAAGCGGAAACGTCAAAAAGTTTCTCAGATGACTAAAAAACATTTCAGTTTATTTTCAAAACTACCATTAGGTTCGTTTTTTGGGGTATCTTTTCAAATTGAGATACTTTTCGAAATTGGATTTCACTAATTAAATAACTCGTTTCTTAGTTACAACTGGAATCGAAGTTTTGGTCCAAAAATTGTTGATCTCTTCGGAAACAATCACATATATATCTGATTTGGATGGATCTTTTGTATTATACGTGAATTTCAGGTCGTTCTTGACAAATAAAATCAATTAAATGACGTCCCTTACAGTTGGTAGCTGCTGATTGTCAAGTTCTTTGTATGGTCCGAACATAGCATAAGTGGTCTGACTACGCCTCGAACTTCTTATTTAAAAATCGCAAAATCCGCTTTTACTACCGTAACAATCGCCATGGCACTTTTATGGCATAAAAATTATTTTGGCTATGAAGAAAACATTCGCGAGTCAAGTCAAGAAAGTCCTCAAAACAAGTTCAAACTTGATGGTATTTGCAGGTTGAAACCTAACAAATTCGATGTTGCTGGTAACGTGTTTTTGCATGCAAATCGAAACGTCATGTATGATTTACACCTAAATAGAATAAAAAGTTAATATTTTTTGTATTTAGTTCAGGAGCCAAATTGAGGATAGCGAAATATCACCATAAAAATGTCAATTTTTCAAAACTTTGTAGATCGGTAGAATCCTAAAGATATAGTTTTATTTTATTTTTAAAATTATTTTGGTAATCTACGCTCAATTACGCAAGTTTTAAGAGGTCTTGTGTTAAGATAAACCAAAAAAAATTATATCGGGACAGCCTAATGTATATGGCTCTGCGGAAATACTCTTCAGCAGATTGAGCAGGTTGGTTATTGGCCCTATGTATTTGTCTTGACACTATTCTGGGACATTTAATTTCTACATCTAGCTCAGCTACTTCTTTAGCCTCTTCAACAAGCTGTCGGTAAATTACGTCCGCATTTTCTCTTTTATTTTGTAGAACACTTATAGTATCATTAATGGCGTCCGCAGCTTTTTTTAAATCAATCGAGTTCGATTGCAGTATTCTGCTTAAAGATACAATAGTACCTGAAAAATAAAAAAGTTAATAAGTGACTGAATGTGAGTATGAGTATTTTAATTAGTGGTCCACCTAGGTTCTGGACCCAGCCTAGGGGGGGGTCATGACCACCGTGACCCCCCCCCTGGATCCGCGCTTGATTGTCCTAATAAATTATTTTTTACGTCTGTTTTCGATATAAGTTTTTTTTTAGAGATATACCTACCTAGAATTATAAAATTCAATAAAATACATAAAAATGCTTTATTGAAAAGATTTTATGCCATTTTTGGCCATATCAAAATTTAATGCCATTAGTGTTTAAATATGATTACGATACCATGATTTTCGAAATGATTTTTTTCAATTAGCAAGCGTTGTTCTGGCGTAAGTCTATTCATGGAGAATTGGCAAACCAAACCAACGTCAAATTGGCTGTCGCTGGAAAAAATGTTGCCAACTCGAAAAACATACCTCTATAAAGCACCCTATATTTGAACACTTACGGCATCAAATTGTCTTTCTAATAGAGCCAATATTTATTTATTTATTTAACGCCCTTATGGGCTTCTACAAATATACAGAATATAAATTTTAAAAAATAACTTAAGACAGATAGATATACAGTTAAAAGGTACATGTACATATAATAGAATTGTGTAAATTTAGATTGCTGTTAAAGATTCAGCAAGTGCATATAATAGATTTGTGTAAAATAAAATGAGAAGTTAAAGTAGTGAGAAGAAAATGATTGTAAGTAGTAAGAAGAAAAAGAAATAGATTGCAGTTAAAAATATTCAAGTACATCTTAAAGATTTGTGTAAATTAAAGAGAAGTTTATGTAGTAAGAAGAAAAAGAAAAATTTATTATCCATTTCCATTATAACCATACCACGATTTTTACATGTTTTATATAGTTTTATACCTCTAAAAAAACACCTATATTCACAGGAAAAATACAAGTAAATCAAATCGGAAATAATTTTAATTCTCTCAAATAAAATATAGTCAATGTTGTAACGAGATGATAGAATCGGAAGAAATTACGCACTATCGAAATCTCTCGAACACACCACAACATTCTGGAACACTCTGGAATCGACTAGGACATTCTCGTAAACACTGGAAATGTTAAGTAAATACTATAAATGTTTAAAACGATCTCGAGCATTCAAAAACCAAAATCTTTTGTATAAAAAGACGAAGCAAATGCTGTGTGAAACAGTTATTGTTTGACGTTTGACGAGTGCGACAATACAAGCAATTAAACCAGCAAATCGGTATACCATCGCGTGTATATGCGAGTGACAGATATTCGGGCAAGTACCTACGTGCAAAACATTAAGTTACTGTGAATTTAAGAATAGTGCTCCAGTTAAGTTTGTGCTTAGTGACTTTTTTGGTGTACAACTAAAACTTTAATTAAATTTGAGTGTTTCATTTGTTCCCTCAGCCACGGTCCCGTGAAAATATTGTAACGAGTTGGTAAGCCGAAAGAATTATACGTAATCGACGATTTTACAGGACTCTACACCCTTTACACTAAAATTGGAAGATACTTGAAGGTTCTACACAAATCTCGATACGACTGGACTGTTATCTGTAATATCTGTAACGACTGGAATGTTATCGTAAATTCTCGAAACGTCGCGAAAGACATTTTAATATAAAAGGCCGGCCGGCCTGCCACTGCGCAATCAGTCTTTGATTGACGTTTAACCAGTGCGATATTAGCAACGAAGCCAGCGCAATGTGACCAGCCCGTATATTCCAGCGATAATAAATAAAAAAGTACCTACCACGAGTGAGTATTGAACGGAATTTTCTAGAAACTGGTAGAAGCAATAAAAACAGCGTGAATTAGTGCGAATTAAGAAACAGTCTAATAATAAGTATGTGGAATATTCTAAAACTTTTGTTACTGTAAATTTAAGAACAGTGTTCCAATTGAATTCATTTCCAGTGACTATTTGTGTAGGTAATAAATAAAAGTTTAAATTGTTTTAATCTTTTCGTTTGCCTCCCGCAGCCACGTCTGGTGACAATATACTAAATCCATGGTGTAGGCGTATAAATCTTGAAAAAATCCATTTATGATATATTAAAGAAAATTAATAAATTGTTTTCAGTTGCCTACCTGCGCTTTTCAAGTTTAATCCAAGGCGACCGAATTCATTTACTGAAAAATCACTATTAGTAGATATCAAACTTCTAATTTAAAAAAAATAATAACATTTTGCTAGAATATCAGAAGAGTTTGATTATTTAAAATAAAATATAAAAAACGAAATTCCATTCAAATCAGTTCTACTGTAGTTCACACTCTGGCAGCTACTGCGATCATTTTATGATATTCTTGGGTTAAGGCATCCTGGCAGTTAAAATGGTGGCGATTCAGTTATCAAAAATGCTACTGTTATCTAAAAAGGTTAAGCTATCATATTTTGCAGACCTTACATTTACAAACAAAGGCTCATAAGTATTTCATCAATTTACAAATGATCATCATCATCATGATAATTATTCTAATAATTCGGTAGGTACATACGGTAGTGAGATGAGCGCTTTTAAGTAGTTACCATTTGCCAAGTTTATGACTATTCGTATTCGAAGCAATATAAAAAGTGAAATCACGTTTTTACTGGTCCACCATTCTTCATGTGGCACCTATGTACAGCCTACATCCACTTAGTGTGCAGGAAGGGCTGTGCCAAAGGCATTAACTCGTCATTAAAATAAAGACCGTCAATAACGACGGGTAAATATCATATTTTCAAATTAACACGAAGTAGTTGGTAGGTAGGGTCCGTCCACTTTGTGAAAGTCACTTGCATTAGTGTGAGTAATACCGTCTGTAAAACATAAATTATGTAGTAGTATTATTTGCAAGGTAGCTCACTGGCCCAAATTAAGTAATTACAATTAAATACCTTTGTCTATTTTTGCGTATTGTAGTTGTACCTAATCGACGTAATGATAATAATTAATATGGCGGACTGTCGTATATATATATACGTCTTGTCTATTTTGTAGTGTTGGTGTAACATGCACCAAAATAACATTAATATTGTGTTGTGAATAAGTCGTAATTATTGCCTTACGAGTCGGTGTTTGAAATAAGGGTTCCAAGTGATTGCATTAAGCGTGACATTAAAATGCATCATTGGGTATGCATTTTGTAAAAGTTAGATATAACCCCTCGAGTACCGCTAAACAAAGAGCCAGCGATCTCCAGACTTACTTTATAGTATCAAACCTGAAATATTTTCCGTAGATGTAAACTATAGTAGGTAAAGAGGTTTGGATATTATAACATTTGCGTTCGGGGGATTTTGACAGATAACAGATAATCCAGGTACAGAAAAAGAGTAAGTAAAATGTAAAAATAACAAACCTGATTTTTTAATTTGTGTAGCGGGACAATACTATACACTCATACGCAATACTAGATACGATAATGGGACTCAGGCTGTGGTAGTTAGCAACTACATGTCGAGTTGAGTTGTAGTTCCCAGCGGAGTACCCCAGGGATCATTGCTGGGGCCATTGTTGTCTATAGTTTTCATCTCCGATATTCACGATAGCTTTCGTCACTCTAACATCCTAATTTTTGCCGACGATCTGAAATTTTTCAAACCAATTTATAGAATTTACAAGAAAATTTGCCACGGCTAGATAATTATTGTAAATTTAATAAACTTGACTTGAATCCCTCGAAATGTTCTTGTGTTGTTTTCACACGCAAAAAGAATATAATACGATTTAATTATATACTAAAACGAGAACAATTGAAAAGAGCTACATCAATCAGAGACTAGGGATGATTAATGATGGCAAATTATTATACGATGAACATATCGATTCTATTACAAGTACCTAAGGCTTATAGGGCTTTAGGTTTTATTTAAAGATTTAAATAAGATAAGAGAATATCTAAAGATTTTAAGAGTGTAAAGACATTGAAAGTACTTTACTGTAATTATGTCAGTTCATGTAAAAAATATCACATCCTTCCATTATACAAACGTCGGGAAATAGGTTAGTTGACATAAATACATATTTACTAAAAATTGCATCGGACAACGTTGACTGTCCTGAACTATTAAATAAACTAAAATTCCATGTTCCTTGTAGGTCTCATAGATACAACCCAGTCTTTCACCTCGATTTTACTTCGTCCAACTATCGTCTCAATTCATATTTCTTGAGGGTATGCGACGCATTCAATAAATTGATAAGATTATCGTGTACCTATCGATTTATTCGAGTGCAGCCACACAAAATAAAGAAAAATTTTGAGTGCAGAATTCTTTTATGCTTACTAATTACATAAGTCTCTTTTTCTTTTGTTTGAATTTTTTATGCTTTATTGTTGTATTATTCTTAATATGCCAAAGTTTATTTTATAACATATTTATCATTATTAACATATTTCTAAAAGCGGAGACCTATAAGTGGTCGTTTTGTTATATTAATGTTTTTATGCTTTTTTGTCACGCTGTTGGTCTTCCGTGAATATTAACTATATGAATAAATTAAATAAATAAATTTGAAGCTCTATAAATAATCATGTCATTTACTTTGCAGTACCTAACAAATCTGAATATTTTATTATTAACGTTTTACTTACATATTTTTAGTATCTGTATTATCTGCCAAAATCCCCCGAACTCAAATGTTATAATATTCAAGCCTCCTTACCTATTATAGTGTACATCTACGGAAAAGTTTTCAGTTCGGTACTATCACGTAAGTGTGGCGGTCGGTGGCTCCAGTTCTGCGCGGCTGGCGCGGCCCTGCAGAGGATATGTCATGCAGTTAAATTCAGGTCATCCCGAGTGACCGCTGATTGGCCACGTTCCTACGCGGCATCTCCTCGGGAGCCAATTGATGTACAGACGCCGTGAATGAACTCGTCAATTCTCGTCGGATAAGTGGCGGAGAATTTAAAAAGTCACCGCTTTATTACTTAAATTATATAAATGCCGATTCTCATACATGCCCCAATTATTATTAATCGTATGAGAAAAAGTTTCATTACTCGTTTTTCAAGGTATAGATTATAGAGTTATTACCTATACCTGATGATGAGAGGGACTGCTCCTCTCGAAACTGTAGTAAGAAAAAAGTAAGTAAGTAACTGTAGTAAGTAGTAATTTAATAACTCATATTGTGTGTGTATTACCAAGTAAAATATAACATATTTTAAATCAAAATCATTAACATTCACAAGCCGACTTATTTCATTATTAGTCTTTTAGATAAACAATATTAAATGGTATACCTATACCTGCATATTATGTTCAAGTTGCAGCAAAACATTGCGGAATGTTTCTTAAGATGTAGGTACCTATGTCTTAATAATATGCATAAATACATGTCGATGTATTTAATGACAGCTTGAATGCATCAAGCAGCGGATCGCCTCCATTTAGGTACTCACTCCAAGGTATAAATTGCATTGTAAATGGAGCAATCTGTAATGCAATAAAAAAAAAAGTTTACAGAAACTCCATAATCAGAAACATCAAGCTTTCCACACAGTATTGCAAGCCAATACTTAACAACAATACCAACACTCACAATAACACATCAACCCTGATGATGGACCCTGCAATAGGATCCGAAACGTCGGCCAGAAAGGTCGTAAAAACACGGCATAATACCCCCAGAAGACACAAACCAGAAGACTTATTTTTTTATAATTATTTTTAACCCTGTATTGAAATCAAATGTATAGGCGTATACTAATGTTAAAAAAAATTCATTCAGATTATAAGGTTTCACAGATCAATAATTTATAAATTCTTGAAATAAGTAAAAGTTATTATTAAGTCAAACATAATTAAAAATCAGGTAAAATTTATAAACAATCGTCCATCGAATATTTTTGCGCTTAACCATTATTCCCCTTCTAATGACTATGTAATTCCCTAATTAATTCTTCTAACCTCCCCCCTTCCATCTTTTTTCTTTAACCCTCTTCATAATGTAAATCTATATTTAACTTAAAACACTTGTATGAGAAGATGTACGATTGTAGCCGAAACAAAAGTGGTGTGCCAAGATAGATGAATATAGTATTACTAGCAGGAATTGCTAGGCCCTGCGGGCGGCTATTGTGGCCGCTTCGCGGCCAATGATGACCGCTCCGCGGCCAGCGATAGCCGCTGCGCGGCCAATTGTGTTTGCTGTGCAGCAAACACAATTGTTTACCTATGACTACGTCAGCCGCTTCGCGGCTAATTGTATCTGGCAAACTTCCATTTTTGCTATTGTGGCCGCTTCGCGGCCAAATGTGTTTGCTGTGCAGCAAACACAATTGTTTACCTATGCCTACGTCAGCCGCTTCGCGGTCGATTGTATCTAGTAAATTTCCACTTTTAATTACGGGTAGTTTAGATATAATTAAGACAAAGTATTTATTCAAAGTTCTAACCGATTAATAAGTCAGAGCGGAATAAACCATAGTTCGATAGGTAGGTACCTACTCCCTTCTCTTCTCGCAGTGTTGATTACTTTTATACAACATTATAAAAAAATAATCTTTGTTTAATTTGGTTTGTTACATAAAAAAATTAATATAATAAATTAATGTTCAAAACAAAAAATGTAATTAAAATTTCAACAAAAAAAATATTCTCGACCGTAAAAAAAAATCGATCCTGCCAGGATTCGAACCCGGCATCTCCCGATCCGCAGTCAGACGTGTTATCCGCCGCGCCACACAACCCAATGGGCACCATGCCAAAATTATTGTATACAAATAAAAATCATCATCCCAAATGCAGAAACGTACGACATTGGTTAGGGTAATTAATATATAGATATCCTTTCTGCCAACCCCTGCGGAGAAACGGCGTGATGGTTAGTTAGTTAGAATACTAGTTATCCTGAAGATCAAAACGTCGTTCTCGAAACATGTTGATATTTAACTATTTAAGTGGTGAAAACAAATTTGACTTTATTTAATTAAATTATGTAACAAGTGTTAACTTTCTTGCAGAAGAACAATTGTTCTTTGAAAAATTAACCATTTTCATATATACCTAATTCACATTTTTTGTATTAATATTGTAAAAAACATATCTACTTTTTTTATTATTTATTTTTATCAATTTTTTCAAATTTTTCTATATTCTTTAGACTGCCCAAACTTGGATTAATCTATATTGATTTTAATATTGTATATTATCGTTCTCTGATCCCTTGGCTACAGATATAAATTCAATTGGAGTGCACTTAGTCGCACTTTGGTTCAGAATTTATTTATTTTATAAGGAAAATAATTGTTTGTATTGTGTTAAATGAGCGAGACGTTTCTAAGAGAAGTAAAGCTGTTTTAAAGGCGATTAGAGAAAGTAGTAATTTTAGTCGGCTCGACAGAAGGTGTAACAAAATAACTAACTCCAATTTTTGTAGACATATTCGTCGGATGTAGACATATAAACTGTGGACGTCATGAAAAAACTTTTAAAAAATATATAAAATGTAGTAAGAGCTGTGGATATTGTGAAAAAATCAAGAGTTACTCGCCAAAAAGAGTTTGTATAAAAAGAGTAAAATATAAAAATAAAAAAACCATAAAAACCAAGTTTTGTTATACTCCCGTTCTCATTTACTAGTGGAAACTGGTTTGGCGCTTAACCTACGCGTTGGACTTCGGCCTGGCGACGCTACGAAAGGGAGTAATAAAAAATTTCCGAATATCCAAAATTATGCTATAATCAGGTTTAGTGTCTACCAGATGCGTCGCAGTCTCTTTACACAACCGATTAAGTTGTATGAAAAACCATTAAAAATTTCTAAAAATGCAAAATTAAACTATAATTATTTATTTTTTTAACGAAAATTTGATGGATCTTCTTGATCGTCGCCACGAGTCTGCTTGCAAAGTTTCAGCTCGATTGGATCACGGGAAAAGGGTTAAAAATCGATACAAAGTTTTTTCGTCAAGCAAGCAGACGCCACGAGTTAAAAGAAAGGAAGTAAAAAAAGTAACCCATAAAAACCAAGTTTTTATTATCCTCCCTTTCTTTGTAAAATATAACAACAATTAAAGACGAATTAAAACATATAACATAACACTAAACTTACAGTAATTTAATATATTTCTAAAATGTCAGATGTTTTGAGCTTTGATAAGACACTTCATGCTTTGAAGATTAAACTCTAAAAACATTTGTCAGTCAATTTAGATTTTCGACATTTGTAGTGAAGTACCCATTATGTATACCGACGGAGTAATTCAAATTTAGAAAATATTCCGCGACGTTATCGTGCTAATCAAACTTTTCTAATGATTCCAATTTGAAAAAACCAATAAAATTTCTAAAAATCCGAAATTATACTATAATTATTAATTTTCTTAACGAAAATTTGATAGATCTTCTTGATCGTCGCCACGAGTCTACTTGTCAAGTTTCAGCTCGATTGGATCACGGGAAAAGGGTCAAAAATCGATCCAAAGTTTTTTTTACGGCAAGCCGGCAAGCAAGCAAGCAGACGCCACGAGTTAATATAAAGGGAGTAAAAACGTTTAAGTTCCTTGGATAAAAATAAACGAAGATAACGCTTTTGGCATTGTACTATTAGCAGATTCTTAGATAACAAAAAAAAACAATATACAGGGTTATCTGTAAAACATTAATAACCTCGCAGGGCTATATTCCTGCCTTGATTATGAGTTGAAAATGTTCAAGCTATTATGACTATCAATAGTTAAGGAGATATGCGACATCAAAGTTTGATTTTTTTTTCAATATTTCTGACTTATTTTTTGTAA
The DNA here is from genome assembly GCA_016648135.1 of Agrypnia vestita. Lineage (NCBI taxonomy): Eukaryota > Metazoa > Arthropoda > Insecta > Trichoptera > Phryganeidae > Agrypnia > Agrypnia vestita. The sequence continues at coordinate 51,807 of JADDOH010024093.1, read as the reverse complement.
AACGTTGGACTATCATTACAGTAACTCATACAATACAAGTTAAATAAAATGATATAAACCCTGAAAAAATTCCAACTTGAATGTCTTCCAATTGGAATTCGAAGGTTTTTATTTTTTTATTTGACTTGTATTAAAGGGAATAAATTTTTCGTATTCGATATATGTTACTCTAATGGTAGTCCAACATTTTACAAAAAATAAGTCAGAAATATTGAAAAAAAATGCAAACTTTGATGTCGCATATCTCTTGAACTATTGGTCATAATAGCTTGAACATTTTCGACTCATAATCAAGGCAGGAATATAGTCGTACGAGGTTATTAATGTTTTACAAATAACCCTGTATATAATAAAAATATATTTTTCGTATAATTTTATTTTATTAGTAATTAATTCATTGTATTGATAGGTGTCATCACCAGTATTATATTCTTATACGACACTTTGAATGGCAGTTGATTAGAGGAGGAGGTAGAGTGGCTTGTTGGCGCAGTGGTTATCAATCTCGCCGAATGATTCAGTGGTCGATGGTTTGTGCCCCTTTTCAAGACACCATCAAGTAAGTTCTATTTTCATAGCATAATTAATTAATTAGCTTAATTCGAAAACAGTAAGAATATTGACGCGACACGTATTGCGTGTTCGCATATTTATTTAAAATATCAATAATAAAGAGTGTTCGCTTAGCAAACGATATTATAAAAATAATACAATGAAAGCAATAGAAAACGAAATTCCTTTTTCATTTTAGCAGTGCCACGTGCCTGAAACATAATAACGAAATTGAATATTGATTAGGTAAGATACCTTCAATACGAATTATAACCTTGGTTTTATAACTTTCTTCATGAACGACCGGGTTATGTAATGCTTCATATAATAAATATATTTATAGGTGATTCAGGAATGTGTATTCCAAAAAGATATTTATTTCACAACTAGAAGTCCATAAAAAGCGATTAATCTCGTCCTCATTCACAATTAGGTTTGTAAAGATAATAGATAAAAAAAGTGTGGAATAAAGAATAGACAAAAATATCCCGCTATAGTTTTTAATTTAAAAAAAATATTTTCTAATAAAATTCTAATTTGCTTATTAAAATGTAAATTTATTTCTTAGTACCTACCTACTCGTAGGTATCTTCATACGTTTTCAATTTCTCCGCCAGAGTTCATATGGGCATTTGGTCTTGAACAATATTTATTTATTATATTTATTTAAACAGTAGATACATAATGTTTTTTATAATAAATTGATTCTGTGTTATAACATTTTACAGACATTATACTCCCCATAATATGAGCCAAAGCTCGAGCTTATGGGAGGAGTATTAACAAACTAAATTAAAGTATAAAAGCAGAAACCATTTAGAAGTAGTAATTTTTTTATTATACAGTAACCATTTGAGACATGTGGGCAATGTTACAATACACTTATTCTACTCTTTAATTTATGACAACATTTACGATTCTTTTAATTTTTTAAGCGGGAATTACACTCAGGCCACTTCCGTAGCAACGAGCAGGTAAGTGAGCATAAAAGTGGGCGATGCGAATATGTAACATGTCTCTCGTGCTATCCACGCTTCATTGGTGTGTTTTTTTTGTACGGAAGTCAAAGGACGGGCAGCGCGAGCGCGAATGTGTGCTTACATTCCGCTCTCTCTCTCGCTCAGGTGCCGCCGAGTGTACGAGAGAAGAGGATGCGCGCATTCTATCAATGTGGCGCATTTTCCTTATTATGTAGACCTCCTCGTACCGGATCGTCGAATGTGCTAAACGTGTAGTCTATAAGCTAAATTTCCAGAATTGAGCGCAGACAAACAAACTATTTTCACAATATTTTTATGTAAAAGTATTTTCTAAGAACACAGTTACCGGATTTGGTCCCCAGAGGGATAATTAATTAATTAAGGATACATTATAGAAGTCTCACAGAGACGAAGATGCTTATATATGAGAAAAGTGCTAACTTACTACTCACTACTAATTTGTTAATGATAAAAAAATAACAACAGATGTCTCTAGCAGAGACCAGCGCAATATACGAAATGTTCTTGATTCGAAACATATATATTGAACTTTCAAAATTTTGATAATGTGTGGATGTTCTTACGATGGAATTGGTGAACGTTGCATTGTGCAGAGTGATCACTTAAGCCAGCTCATACAGGTTGTAAGCCCTGAGCCCATCGTATAAGAGGCTTCCATCCACTTTTCTCATATATAAATAGCTTTGTCTCTGTGAGACTTCTATAATCTATCCTTAATTATCTATTTTCAGGCTAGAATTTTATATATAACAATTTAATATACAGATGTTTTTAAATTTTATTGTAGTATAGTTTATATATTATAGATGAAATATTCGAGGTGCCCATTGACCATGACCATTGCAATGTGTAGGTAAAAAGTGTCATAGGCACGGGATAAAACGGAAGTAGGTATACCTATCTACTGCCCAAGTAGCGGTTTTTAGCGCAGCGTTTTACAGTCACACATTTCATTAAATAACTCGATTCTTTATAGGAACACCTGAGTCATAAAAAGATTGTGTAGACTGATGGAGACTGTTTGGATCCTAATCTACAGGTTCGCGATTAGCCCTATATGAGAGGTATAAAAGCAAGAATATAAAAAAAAAAAAAATTTAATGTTTTGAACGCAGTCACCGAGGATTACTAACATAGAACATACGGTATTCGAGATTTTACAGAAAATATAGCTCTACCCGTTCCAAAATAATGTTTCCAAATCACTATTAAAATGATCTGTTTTGGCAACAACTTGGTTTGAACCTAGGTACAGCGTCATATGTATGCTTTTATTATTGTGTGATTTCGTGCAAATGTTTTGCTTTTTAATGGAATTTTGTAACATTTGAAATATTGTAACAAGCAGAGTGTGAGATTTTGTGAAATGGATTGGAACTTTATTAATTTACTGAGGTAATGTTTAAAATAATTTACTAAGATACCGTCACGAAATTAAAATATCTCAGCAATGCATTGCCATAACAACACCCTCGTATTTTAAATACGAGAATTAATTTATCTTAGGCATTAGTAGATAGGTAAGCCTGTTGTTAATATATTAGGTACATTAAATACTGAAATAGTAGATAATAGTAGGTACATACGTTTTTGACTATTTGTTTATTTGATGTTAAAAAATCATGTTAAAGTTACTAGAATAAGTTTTTTCAAAACAATACGTTGTGACCAGAGTCAATAATATTACGAAATAGTCTCATAGACATATATTCTCTTAGATACCCTTCTTATATTCGCCTGGGATCCCCTTAATTGTGAATAGGTACTTATTTAATTCCGAATTCCCGCCAGACGCCGATGAACGCTACAAAATAAAATAAAAGCTTTCAATAAAAATATGAATTTTGGTTCCTGAATTGACGCCCTCTTTAGGGCCAACTGTATCAACTTGGATTATACTTATCTTTCATTTAAACCATCAATTTTGGCGTTTTTCACCGATCAAACAACCCGTTTAGTTTACTATAATCTAAGTTGTTACAACCGGCCCTCAGCCCTGCGCGCCGGACCCATATCCCTACCTCGCTGCCACTGGAATGTTACTGAACTTGTGAATCTAATACTAATCCCGGCCTGTGCGAGTTGAAATGGTCGCCAAATAGAGGTTAATTGAAATTAACCTCGGCCAGATTGAAAATAATCTTTAAGAGTTGCTCAATAACTTGTGATATATTGATAATTACTATTAATATATTAGTAATGACGTTTACAAAAATGTATTTTACAATATGTTGAAAAAGGTTATTGGCTAAAAGGGATTATTTTCGATGTCTGATGATTTTAATTCTTTATCCTCTACCAGAATATTATTTTGATTTAATAAGTTAACAAATATTATTTGCATTTAACAAATATTTTTAAATAAAAATTCTTTGAAAATGTTGTAGGTACTTCATTATTCAAAGCATTTTGGTTATCCTCTTAAATTTACAATATAATATACACAGAAAAGTATATTCTGTGATAATATATAAGTATAGATTGTTTTATTAGAAAAAAAGCGTTCCCAATAAAATTTAATTTCGCAAAATTGTTCTATATTTCCGACTTATTTATTTATCATTCCACATTAATCATAAAAAACCTGGTATCGCTAGTCACGACGGATCATCTGGGATACCTATCTGAGATCATCGATGGATTTAATAGACGTAGGTACTTATACGTTATAATACGTCTATGATGGATTTCTCATTTTAATTACCTCCACAATTTAGTAAGTAGGTACCTATGTACCTACATGAAATAGAAAAAAAAATTTTAGTCAATTAAAGTTAACCTATTTCTCCAAAATTTATGTCATTAATGTTATTTCCCTTTATACTTATCTATCTCAGAAGTTATTAATGCATATATACGTCATAGGGTAGACTGGGGACGGTTGAAACATTTTTACTTTAACCGCATGTAGTGGATTATCTTCAGTATTTATACATAATATGTTTATACCACTTAAAGGAATATGTATCTAGCTAACAATTAAAATTGATTTGGTGGCTATATTGCAATCAATTAAGCTGCAATAACCACATTACGAAGATATGGAAATGTGTTTCAATTGACCCCATAGTGGGGTCGATTGAAACAGTAAGAGGGGTTGATTGAAACACTCAGGTATTTTTGTAACAATTGAACTTCTTTATTCAGCCTTAATTATTTCCTTTACTTATAACAGTATTTAATGAGATCGTGAAAAATCAACACTCGTAACATAAAAAAATCGATAGTTATGAACAAAAATATCTTTGACCTGAACAAACTCAAATATGTTTTTAACTAACTGAGTTTTAGTGCTCTAACTAATACTAATCTTTAATAATTGGCATAATGAACAGTATTGAATTGGGATATTAAGCTTTAACAGAATATAATGGAAGTAAAAAGAAGTATTCAGTCTCATACAAAAGTGCTTGTTTCAATCATAACAACGTCCTTTACTCCCGATCTTTAAACATTTCTGTAAACACACAAGAACATTGTGTAAAATGTAATAATATTTAAATAAATAAGTATGATAAAATATTAAGTACGTATATATTTGGTTCTTTTAACATGCAACGTGATAATATCGCATGGGTGCAAAAACTTTAAAATGACTGAGAAGCAAATCTTTAAAAAATGCCATCAAAAATTTCTACTAGGCTATCTTAATCTTTTAAAATTTTACAAAAAAAAACTCTTACATAAATGAGCTCAACACTAATAAATTATATATCAAAAGTCTAACATTGTGTAAATGCAAAATCTAATTTAAAATATCCAAATCTAAACCTAAATAGTGGTTTGTACGTACGTGGTATCTACTATAAACTAAAAAAAGTAAATTTGACAAATTACAGCTAGCATCTTGCAGATGTGAATGGAATAGATTCTCCTTATAAATTACTTCTTATGGCACTATATGGAGATCAACATTCAATAATTAATATTACTTATTAAATCAGTCTGTAGATTCATTAAGAAATTTCAGTCAGATTCAGACAAATATATTGTACTTCTTGTTGAGTGCACTCTTCATGAGCCCTGTTCCCCACGGAAACAATAAATGCAGGTGCGGTCCGCTGAGTTCGCTTCCGAAGCCGCCGATGTACTCGCAGGCCGGGAGTGCAGAGCGCAGAAAATTCTTCAAGTCCAGAATCCGTGCCAAGTTGTCGCCTCAGGTGGTAAAACAAGTCCAATAAATCCAAAATCGTAGCCAAGTCCAAATGAAGAAGTCAGTAGAAAATCCAGAGTCCAAATCCAAAGAAGAAAAGCAGGGGTCAAGCAGGGTGTGAAGTAAAAGTCAGAATAAAATGTTCCAGTAGGCGTACTCGGCAGAGGCTCCCAGCAGAATGAGGCACTCGCCCGCCCGGCGCAGTATTTATACAGTCCGGAAAGCTTCCCCCTGACTAGCGCCGCCGACCAATCAGCGCGCTCGACTCACCGGGCGCTCCGAGCGCAAAACAGACGGCCCCCGATGCCGATTCGCCGATTAAAATTGAATATTTTAATCGATAGCAAATTAAACGCCACCCCCCCGGGGATTTTAACACATCATCTATACCAATCTATGTCTTGCCCATAGGATGATGTCGTTTACTGGAACCGCAAGAGTGAATTTACCTAGTTATTCAACAAAATATGCCGATTTACCGCGGCATTTTCAAGAATTAATTTACATTTAATTCGGTTAAAAATAGTAAACATGATTTTACGAGATTCTAAGTTATACCATTAGATAGATCTCAACCAAGCGCATCCTTTGGTGATATTTTCAAGTATGTCGGATAGATATTAATTGCGTAATAGGCAGACAAAGTATGTCACCACAAATAAAGCGCGCTAGCGCACTTACAGACACGCAAAAACATATCACTCCCATAGATGTTCACATGAGGAACACAATAAAAAATGTTTCAGCTCGCTAGGACGTCTGTAACGTCCGTAATCAGAGTTCAAAATATTCGCTGGCGGCCCTACTCCAGCCGCACGGCCCGCCATCGTGGCGCCGGGTTTTTTCCATTGGCCCGCGCGGCCTGAGAACAGGCGGCGCGGTCGGCGAGTCTACCAGGGCCCGCCCAAGATATTCTACTCTCTTATAAACATTTTTCATTTTAATTTCTACTTTACAACACCACACAAAGGACTCATTTTGCACATTTAAAATACTTATGTATTTTTACTTCCTCGCCTCTTCGAGGCAGGACATTTACATTAATTCCAAAAAAAATAGCGGCCATTCTATGATGGTCCGCGGCGCTCCGCGCGATTTAAAAATGATTTTATCCCCATCGCGCGAGCTTTCCCTGTATATCAAGACCACGAAACATCAATTTTATTCAATATTACATTTACAAATGTCTTATCTAATTCTTAAATATTTCATTCTTAAGATATTTCATTAAATATTTCATCAAACATAAATATTTCATTTTCTTAAATATTTCAAATATTTCAACACTTTATAAGATAAGACCAAAAAATGCAATTTCTTCGTGGAATTTCTTCAACGCCCTCCGTCGGAGATGCCAAACACATCGCGTCGGTGCAGTATCCTCTCAGCTAGGATCGCAACGCCGGCTCGCTGCCCGCGCCGACTATCCGCCTGGAGGCGAGGTGGGTCCCCACGTACGGCATTCGCCCATACAACGGACCTGGGCCCTACTAAGGGCCAACATTCACGACTTCAGACGGGTCATCATCATCATCATCACGTCGTCATAATTCTACCTGTCCGATACAAGCCCAAAATCCACATATCCAAAATACATTGGACCCATGTTTCACCCGGCCTGCCGGAATTATATTCTTCGCAACAAACTAAACAATTTGTAGTAATATCGGCATCTGAACTTGATGAACCCTTTCGATTTCTTTTTGGTGTTTTAGTCTTTTGTTTCGTCTTCGTTTCAGTCTTTTTTTTCTTATCCTTTGTAATCATGTTCATTTTTATCTTACTAGCTTGTTTTTTTTTTCTCTTTCTTCGGTTTCTTTTCTTATGTTTTCTTTTTCCGGAGTATCAGTATAAACAGTTGATTTCCTCTTTTTTGTATTTCTTGCGTTGGTTTTCCTGCGTGGTGCTTTAGGGAATGGTCTTATGCCTTCTGGTGAGAGTGTACTCGTAGAAGGCATAGCGAAGTTGTAATCAAAATCAAGAGGACCGATATCTGTAAATAAAGGTTGTATGTTTTCCATTTACAAAGATGCAGTAGGTTCTGCAGTAGATTTGGCCGTTGAGTTACTGAGCCTCGTTTGTAGCGGAATCATGGATCTTGACAAAATAGCTCCAATTGCTACTGCAGAAGTTCTTGGTTGTGAAGTTTCTGAGCGTCTTTGAGTAGACGAAACAATCGCTTCAGATCCTACAGCGGCGATCGACTGCGATGTGAACGAGTTTATTGAAGCAAACTGGACAGATTGAGGGATTGCAGAATTAAATGATGAAAAATCTGTGCTTGTCTGAGATGGAATAGCTGTTTAAGGTACATCAGAAATTGGCTGTGTAGTCAAACTAGAGTGAATTGGCGAGTCAGGTACTATACAAGAACTTCGCTCTGAAGTCTCTGAATCTTGAACTGCCGCTGTTTTATCGTCGCCACTTTGTAAAGCTATCGGATTTAGTCTGTCTGTGACATACGAGGGTGCAAAATCCAAATCAATTAATATTTGTCTGTCAAATGGACATATTCCCGAACATCTGATAAAGCAGTTGCCACTACGCTTGGAATTTATTTATTTATTTTATTTAATACACGGTACAACGTACCATTAAAGAAACAATATATATAAATATGTTTAGATTGATAGGTAATAATAAAAAAAGGAGATAAGGTATAATTCTATCAAAAACAATTAATAAAATGATATATAAAGAAAAATAAAACATTACTTAACATAAAGTATAACAAATTTACATCAAATGAAATAATAGTTATCAAATCAAATATGAAAGTCAACAATCAATAAAACTACAACAAATTAAAATAATTATGTCTGAAATTCAAGAAGCAACAAAATTACAACAAAATGAAATAATTGTAAACAAATCAAATCTGAAACTCAAGAAGCAATAAAAATGACAGTAAAATAAAATGAAATGTAAAATTCAAAAATCTAAAAACAAGAATATCGTATCTACGCTGGAAATAACATCGGCGGCCAAACGGGCCGCATTTTTCATATTCATTTAACAAAGGGGCATCCTCAGGGCTAGTGTCCGGACGATGTTGTTCTACAGCTAGTTGGAAGCAGTATGCGCGGGCGGCCCCCCTCCAGTCGCGGCAACGGCCGCTGGGCACTGACTTGCGCGCGCTCCGATCGGCAACCCGATTTTCAGTGGTGGCATACACACCTCGTCTCCAATGCAATTTTCTGTATGTAGCGGCTGATTTATTTTGGACACGCGCCGCTCATAGTGGTCATGTTATGTTCTCATTTTTTACATGGCTCAACCCTGTCCGTTCCAATATGTGTTTTAAATCGGAAACTACGATAATCTAATGAAGTAAGAATACTCTTAAATAGCTAAATAAAACAATAGAATTAGAAACTCGGTCAAAACACAACAGTAAACAAGGTTAAATGGAAAATTAGAACACACTAAATACTCACATTTGGGTGCAAAATTCTAAAAGTCTTCATAGGCACGACTACGTTATTTGCTGACTCGAGAGCAATTGGCAGTAGATTCATACATGTCAGACGAAATGATAAGTGCAGCGTCACATGCGTAGGTACCGTGGTTTTCAAAATATTTGAGGTGTTTCAACCATGACGTGTTTCAACCGTCCCCAGTCTACCCTACTAATAGATACCTACTCTGAAAAGTCAAATGGGAGATTTTACTACTTTCAAGTGAATATACCTACCTTTTTTGTACCTGAGTAAATAACGTATTAAATATTTATATGGAAATATTAATACTGCTCTTTAGATTTCATTTTCTTTTATTCTCCTGACTTATATTTGTTGCCTAAAATGCTTGCTAACTTGTTAGTTTTCTTAGTATGCCAGAGATTTTTTTTAATTCTTTATATTAGTTTCGCCGCCGTAGGTAGGTACATGTATGTGGAAATGTCTTGGAAGTGAAAATTAACACACTTCCTATCGTCCAATCGAACTGACGTCGATGACAACACATTTTCAGTATGCACGGTTATCGTGGTTGTTTTCGTTTTTCGCGAAAAAACTCATCGTTCGAGAGCTCGATTCCATAAATTTCAAGTTCCCCAAACAGGCGCAACCCACCAACATCTTTGGGAAATACATTCGTCGCAGGACGTCTGTCCTCCTCAGAATTGAGTGGAATTTCAGCCTTTTTCATTTTAATCCTTGGACTTGGCTCTCAAGGCTTATGGAGTACCGGGTTATGTTAACCCCTTGCTCCTTCATCTAACGTAGCATATGATGCGAACCAGAAAATTTGGGTTTTTGAATTTTGAAAATTTTTTGAATATTTAAATTAAATGGAGGGGTAAGTTGTTTGTTAATTAAAAATTAGTGGGGATTCGGGAAGTTGTGTTGGTGAGGTGTGCGGTGTGGTGTAAAGTATTGGGTGTGTAGAGGGATGTTGGGGGAGGGGAGGCGTCAATAGTGACAAGGATACTGCTACCATGGGGCAGGATTGGTGAGGACCATTTTCGGTCTTTTCTTAATGCGTGAGTTTGGATTGGCGTCATATCTAGCGAGTTGGTTGATTGACGGGTTTGGGTGGCCCGGAATGCCGGCTTAGATGTTCGGACAAGTGTCGGATGAATTTCTTTATTGAAGGGAGATGTAATTCTTTGAGGAGTAGGGTAATTCTCGTCCAACTGGGCGCTCCGAGCGCGGCTCGGATTGCTCTGTTTTGGAGAATTTGTAGTTTTTTAATATTGGATGGTTCGGTGTAACTCCATATTGGGGCCGCGTATGTAATGATGGGCCTTATTACGGCCTTGTATAGGAGGAGCTTGTTTTCGATAGCCAGTTTGCTATTCCGGCCCATTATTGGATACATTGGATAGAATGTGCGTGTGGCTGATTTTACTTTGTAATATGTGGGGTGAATGTTAGCTTTTTATCTAGAGTGACGCCAAGTTACTTGACGGTTTTTGTCCATAGAATTTTTTGTCCGAACATTTTTATGCTCGGCTTGTGGGGCTTGTTACGGCGTGTGAAGAGGGTGGCTGCGCTTTTGGTGGGATTTATTTCGACGCGCCAGTCAGTGCACCACTTTTCGATGAGGGTGACTTGTTTTTGTACCTTTCGTATGGCTAGGCTAGGACTCCTTGAGGTTGCTAGGTAAGCTGTGTCGTCAGCAAATTGTGATATTGTGACAAATGTGACTACTGGGGCGGGTATATCGCTGGAGTATCCGCTGTAGAGAATCGGGCCGAGGATTGAGCCTTGGGGGACGCCGGCTTTTAGCGGACGGGTTGATGAGAGTTTACCTTCGAGTTTGACTCGGAAGGTTCTATTTTCAAGGAAGTTTGCTGTTGTGCCATACTCTGTCGAAGGCTTTGCTGAGGTCTACTGTGAGAACTGTTGTGGCTTTTTTGGTGATGAAGCCATTGCTTATTTGCTCTACTACTCGAAGAAGCTGGTGGATGGTGGAGTGTTATGCTCGGAAACCGTGTTGGGAATCGGGGATTAAGCCATGTATTCACTAGGAGACAAATTGTCCCTCAACATCACGCGCGGCATAGAGTCTACATGACGTTGCAACGTCGTGCACTGTTCCGCGACGTCGCGCACAACATAGCGGGGCATTTCTACGTGCTGCGGCAACGTTGCCATGCGCACGGTACCCGAGCGTACTCACGGCGACATCGCGCTGCGCGTCAGTACCACGTGGTACGTTTACAAGTGAATACGCATGTGCTGTATCCGTCAACATGACATTAATGTGGGGAAACGAAATTGTTCTCCAACTCATCGCGCTCTACCAAAGCCGTACAATTTTGTGGGACACTTCAAACCGTGAATATAAAAATAAAATGATGTGAGGGCCAACAGCGTTCCTTAATACTGCCTTGCTTGGCTATGGAAGGCCCGTTTATTTGTAATAAATTGTCAAAATCAGTTGCCATTCAAGTGAAATTGACAAAAGATCCGTCAGACATCGCATAGAATATTCATCCTTCTTTTCCTTTGCAGTAAAAAATTTCGCACCCACCACCTTCTTCTCCTCTTCGATAAACTCGTCATCATAACCTCATCGGGTGGCAAGTGTCATCATAACCTCATCGGGCGACATTTCCGCGACAAGTGATATGTGAGTCCCGGTGTGTACACATCAAATGACCGCGTCATTGTCCCCGAAACATGAGCGTAGATGTTGATGCGACATGCCGCGCGGAATGTTTCGCGATTTGCCCCATAGTGAATACATGGCTTTATGGAATGTTCTTCAGCTAGTGCTTGGAATCTGGTGAGAATAATTTTTTCGAGCACTTTGCCGGCGCACGGCAGAAGGCTGATGGGTCGGCGGTTTTGGGGTTGGAGGTGGTCTTTGCCTGGCTTGGGTGTGAGGATGACATCTGCAAGCTTGAAGGGGGTGGGGAAATGTGAGGAGTGGGGAGTGAGGCAAACCCTCTTTGCAACGCCAATTTTGTGAGTTTTCGTCCGATTTTGAAAATGAAAACTTTTTCCGGAAACCTCTTTAGGACACGATTTCTATTTTATTTTTCTGTACCTCCCCCTACCTCCTCCCGCTGGGCCCTTCACAAAAATGAAATTTTATTTTAATTTTTAGACTATTTTTCATTCGCAATTAAACATGGTTTTTTAAAGGAAAAAACGTGAAAGTGGGTAGGCACTTGGACTTTTATGAAAATGCACACATTTTTTTATTCCTCGCATTATACGTCTGAGATGCTGCGGCGATAAATGTCTTCGAATCGTCGTGAGACATTGATTCGAAGACATATTTATATTTTATTCTAGCTAACAAACCATTAGTTAAATTTGTATCACTTCAAAAACAAATATTAATAATTTAACTATATCTGTTATCAATTATATTTATCATCTCCCATTTATCACAATCACGCTATCAGAACTACCTGTAGCTTTATTACATATTTTATTATCAAATTTATATAAAAATTAAAATCTAAAAATATGTTTTTAATATTAAAATATATCTACATAAATTTGAGATTAACAAAATAAGATATTTTTATTTTTCTAGGGGGCCCTCTTGCCTAAGGTGCCAGTCCTTTTACAATATATTTTGATATCTTATTTTAAAAAAAATATATTTTTGCGGCTGTAAAAATATCTTTTGCAGGTAGTCCCATTTCTACTATCCTAATGAGGGAAGTTCTGAAAGAAAGAATGAAATGCAAACAGAGCACGCTCAAAGGCTCATCTGGTGAGTTGCATAATAACCTTCAAAATGATTGCCCTGAAAATATCAAGGATATTCACTTGCTACGCTCTTCAAATAATATTGAACCTTTATTTTTTCCACCCAAACAAATGAAGCACGGGAGGTGTCCTTTCAAAGTATAGATTAGTTAATTGCAAAATTTTAAAAAGATTATTAAAATTATGGCGACTTGTCCCAAGCAATGTTCGGTATAGCAAGCAAAACCGAGCGCAGAGAAACATCAGTGCATATCAGCAATCGACAAACATTTGCATGGGCCATACTCATTACTTTCTTCCCGTCCATCTCGCCTCAGAATTGTCAACATCTTTCTGATGTCAGTCCGTCCCATCGCACCTAATTAAAAGTACATTGAAAAGTTTGTGATTAAATAGATATAAAAGTCATTCTGCAGTGTTCCCTCTACATTTCTTTTCAATATTTACAAGATTGCAAGAATTTTAAGAAATGCTGGTAAACAAAATCGGTCTCCAGAATCAACATTACCTGATGTCACAATAGAAGGTGATTTCTCTTCCAAAGAATAGCCCAATCTTTGTTGTTTCATCCAAAAGGTAGGTTTCTGGTCAAAATTTTATTTACTATTTATTTAGGCCTGTAGTTTATGACATCAATAAATCGTATATAATCGAAAAATAAATCTGTCATATCAATAAAGCAATAAAATAAGTAGTGTGTAACATGTAATTAAAATGTATTAGCGATGAGTTCCGAGTAAATTTTTTTTAAAGAATAGATAGGAAAAATTTGGGGCTGAGAACAGATTAAACCATTTTTAATTAATTCCTATGGGAAAAATTTATTTGATATTCATCCTTTCCTCGGGAAAGGATTAACAACAAGTGTTGAGGGACTACTGTACTTACATCAATAGCTTGAAAATATCTAGAATATGTTATCAAACGGATAAGAATAATATTCCATAAATTATTTCAGCTCCACAATAATGCTGACTAATTCCCAATCTACCTTTTCTATACAATCTGTGCTATTCTGAAAATAGCAATATTGGGAAAATAGCAATATAAAAAAAGCAATTAGCAATAAAAAGAAAATACCACTTTATCCTAACACTTGATAGACAAAAATTAAAGTAAAAAATAAACGAGACGTAGGTATATGTTGGTATTCGTCGTACTTAAATAAGAAGATTTGTGTATTTTCATGCATCTCTCTCAAAATAAAAAACTTTATTTACAATGTCTGATTCCTCCGGTCTGGTCTGACAGCTGCCCTCCGCCGCAAACATAACCTCACAATTCTCATGTTTCGACTAAAATTACATTAAATAAGTACTAATGAGTATTTAAAGCTTATAGAAAAAAGATTATTTCAAGTGCACTTATTAATTTTTCCCACAGCATCTTAATGTAAAATTATGGCAAAATTGTCATTGTCACGTTGAACCATAGAAAAGAGTAGGTACAGTCGCCGGCAAACTTCTTGAAATTTATTGGCGTAGTGGGGGAATGCGCAGAAGATAAAATTTGAGTCTCGTTGGTGGAATGGTACATGCGCAATCTTCCCCCCACTACGCCGTAAAATTTCAAGATGTTTGCCGCTACTGTAATATGGTTAGACTCTACTTATAGTTTGAAATTTAGTTTGACAGATAACGTAATGTACTTCTTTCTCCCTCTGACCACATCACCAACGTATACCTACGTCTCTTTTATTTATTTATTTTATTTTCGTCTATTAAGTGTTGGGTTAAAGATCGGACATCCCAATATTGCTATTTTCAGAATAGCACAGAATATGTAGCATGATAATATTGATTACCCTGAAATACTCTACGATAAATTTTAACCTGTTCCAGGCCCGCGTCATGTATACACGACGTGGGCACAGAATGGGTTTTAATACTCTTAGTCACCATTCAACACACCACTTTTCATATAATAAATTATAAAAATATATAGATGAGCACATCAGCCCTGATGATGGACCCTGCAATGGGATCCGAAACGTCGGCCCGAAAGGTCGTAACAACAGAGCATAATACCCCAGTAAACACAAACTTGAAGATTCTGAGTGACCGTGAAAACCTAAGAACATTCTTATGATGATAATTATGTTTTTTCATGGTTTTAGCAAGAGAGTCGACGTCACACACCGATAACTGCTGATGTTTTGCACTCATGTTGTGTTTAGGTTGCACCCTCAAATCTGAAGATGCTCTAGATGGCGTGGATATTTGTATTAAATTGGCTCAAGAAAATGGAATGTCATGTGACATGGTTACAGGTAAAATGCGTGATCAAGTTATTGAAAAGATATTATGGTAAAAAACTGTTTGTTACATGTTTGTTGAATTTTTAAATACAAATACGTAATTAGTCCAAAATTTCATTATTTTAATCAATTTATTGTACCTATACACCGTAATCCGCCGCTGGTTGGGATTTTGTGGTGGCGGATTAGCGAGAGAGTACCGTACAAGAAACTTTTTCATTTTTTGGTGATTTTAAAACGCTTTTTATTCATATAGAGAGATGATTTTAAGCAATATATTGTATTTATATCCGCACTTTGAGTACTTATCCACTTTTAAAATAAAAATTCTAAAATATGAAAAATGACATTGTCATAAACCAGAAGGCCGAAGGCCGCGGTAGAGGCTGGACGTGTTTATATAGCCGAATATTCCTTGTCATTTATTTCACTATTAAAAGTACTTCTATGCCAAATTTGACATTTATATTAATTATTATTATATTATACGCTCAAAAGCAATTGATATCTCCTATATAATAAGGTTTTATATGAACTTGTCGAATGGTTTCATCCTTTTTAGCTTTGAACATGAGTCAGTAATTCGTTTTATCATGTTAAGTCGAGCTTGACAATAAAAGATTCTTTTTGAGTCAAGATGTAGACTGTATGTGCCGTGTGCAAGCGTGTTAGCGTCTATATGTAATTATTTCACATTCAATATTATGGTACTTATACCATAATATTGAATGTGAAACATATTAATAATTTTGAAAAAGTATTTCAAAGTTATTAATATGTTTTTTTAAATTCTATACAGTAAGAATTTTCTGTAAGTAAATTCGAAGTAAATAAAATATGAGAATTTGTCGAATGTTAAAATAATAAACATTTTGACACACTTGGTGTCACATGACGCAATGATCAAGATATGCGCGCGGGCGCAATTATTTTGTGATGATCATATTACGATATGCATTGATTTAAAAAGGAGTAAATAATATATGAGCATTTGTTAAAAGTTAAAATAAGTAAATATTTTGACACAGACAGCAGTTTTGCGGGGACGCCTGGGTATTCCGCTGGTGCTCGAAATCGAAGCATATATGACCATCTCTTTCTATCAAAACCTTACTGTTTTAGCAACGTATACATAGGATACGTTGACGAAAGTGTAATTTTTATTCGATTTACGCTCAGATGGCATCTCGCGCACGGCTTGAGAACGCGTGATCTATCGACGCAATTTGACAGATTCAATAGTTTGCGAAACGGATGTCCAGCCTTAACTAAAGAAAAGGTGTCACTATTTTCCTTTTTCAATTCTTGTAATGTAATAATGCTGAATCTCATTGACACAGAACTACAGAACAACTGTGTATATTTTTAGAAATATAGATTATGGGATGCATAGTAATAAAGAGAAAACATAAAGTCTATTGTTTCTATTATATAAAAAAATAAGTAAAATAACCATATAAAAAACTATTAACATAAACATATAAAATATTTTCAAACTTGAAATAATGTACCTACTAATTTATATAATATTAAATATAATATCAAACTTGGAATCTCAGGATACACCTGGTGGAATAGCGCATATATATTATGTTGCTAATATTCACACATAACTGGATTCATAGAGACCACATTTCTGAGCTGTGTATATAGTTGGCGGACTGCTGTGATGTCGGAGATCAAGTACAATAATAACTACATATGTATATACATATATTTATGTTAACTATGGTTACCAGTAGAAATTTCCTAAAATAAAACATTTACTTATCGAGGTAAATTGATTATTCAGTATACTGCAATGGTAACTAACCACTAAATGTATCAGACTACATAACTTTGGAAATGATTGCTAATTGAATGATAGTATCAAATATTGTTGGCAAGAGTTTGATAAATTTAAATATCGTATTTACAGAGAGTTATATTATTTACATGACAAATATCCATGTACAAAATGGCAAGGCACGCAATATGTTGGTAAATAACACAATAAAAATAGCTGTTCTTTGAACATTAGAATGGGAAGATCATTTGGTTAGCAATGTTTCGGATTCAGATCTTCTTACTGAATATCTCCGAAGAACAAAGATACCAATAAGAACTAATATCACTCCGATGGCAATCAACGCATAGAACACTGCACTCATAATGCCTTCTATGGATCCGGCTAATTTCGCTTGACTCGCCAATTCTTCGGTGATTACTACCTCCTGCTTGAACCACAGCACGGGTATATAGATATCATCAGGCAGCATATCAAACATTCTGAAAATAAAATTACGGTTCATTATTATTATTATTATTATTTTAAATAGAGATGCGAACACGGAACACGTGTCACATCAATATTCTTACTATTTTCAAACTAAGCTAAACACTTGTGCTATGAAAATAGGGCTAACTTGCTAGTCTGGAGTGAGGTTTGAACGCGCGACCTTCGGATCACGAGGTGAGTGTCCTAACCACAACACCAACAAGCTATTCGATTATTTTAGGTTTCCAATGTAATATAAGATAAGATTGTCCCAAAATAATAAATAAAACACAAAAATTCACTTTGTTTAAAGCACTTTTTCTGTTACACCAATCGGTTTCGGAACCACTGTTCCTTCTTCAGGTTAAAATGCAAACTAAACAAGAAATCGGATAGTGTAACCAATAATACAGTGGTGTAAACAGGGTGAATTTTTGTGTTTAATTTAATTATATATTTATTTATTTGGAATTCAACAGCGTTATAAATTTATAAGATATTAAATATAATTATAATATAATAAAGCCATGGCAGAATTCACAGAATTACATTAAAATAAACAATGTAATATTGTGGTAGTAACATTACTTCCATCTTAATAGATAGCAGGTAAGTATGAGTGTGTGTATCGAGTGTATATGCGTGCATGCGTGAGTGTGTATGTGCAAACCGTGTATATATAAGTGTATTTGTTAGGTTACCAAGATATTCCTTATGGATTTTTTAAAGCCATTGTAGGTTTTGGGAAATATTTCAACACTGGAGAACCTTTCGTTGTGGTCTGACAACATTCTATGAAAACCATTCTTCTCGTAATTAGTTTTAAATTGAGGGAGGTGAAATAGTAACGATGCGTGAGTTCAGTGAGTAGGGACTCTGCAGGTGATGCTTGCAATAATTCCCGATCAGCCAATTCGCTTGAGTAAAATTATATAGAGATTCACCGTATCTGCTGCAGTTTTTCCATGTTCCAGTGTCATCAAACCATGGTACTTCGCAGATTCTATGTAGGTCGAGAAAATTTTTGTATTTGTTCCACTCAATTTTTGTGAACTGTATATATGGGTGATCAAATTTTCAAAGCAAATTCGAGGAAACTGTGTACGTAGGAAAAATACAGTAATTTGAGTGTTTTGATATTAGAAAAGGGTTTGCAAGCTCTAATCCAGTATCCTGTAGGCTTTATCGACTGCAGCTTCTGTATGATGTGACATGCTTGCTATCCAATAAGACACCTGAATCACTTAAGGTGGTTGCCGCCATAACGTTTAACTGATTTGTTTTGTAATATTTTTGTTGTAATATTTGATAAATAATTGAGTGATTTGTTGCATATTTCTACTAAACATGATTTTTTGGGATTTTTCAACATTTATTGATAGTTTGTTAACCACGCAGAATGCAGACAAACTGTTTAAGTTCTCCTAAATTTTAAGATAGCTTCATTTTCTAAAGTCGTAAATATTATCAGCGAATAGGACATATTGACAGTAATGGAAACATTGCCAAATATGTATATAAAATATATATTTTATTTTCATGAACAATCTAATTACACATGAATATAAAATTTAACAAAGACCAACTTACAAGCTTCAACAAATTCAGTAAATAAATGATAAACAATAAAAAACGGTAGAGGGGGAAAATTGGATATGATAAAAAAGAATATATGGCCAAAAGATAAAACCAACAGAAATTCAGAAACAATCGGAAAAAATATATGTTGTACTTAATAACCCTAGAGGCCGCCACCATCTTTCAGATGAGACACTTAACAAAATTACAGATTTTATGAGATTTAAAGGTTTAAGAAATATGGTAACAGTCTCCACAGTTCGAGTACTGTCATCGGCGATGACAGTACTCAAACTATATCAAAACAGACTGTCACAAAACTTCAATGAAAATCCAATTCTAAACATCGATAACATGAATCAAGCCTGGGTGAAAATAGTATGTAACAGGGTTCGAGGATATATATCCGCGGATATATATCACGATATTTATGGCTTGATTTTTATTTCTGATATATATCCAAAAATACTTTCTACGGTCGTTAATAGATGGCCCTAGTTGTATTTTAAAAAATGCAACAAGTTATTTTTTTGATATCTGCGGTTATTATTTTTGACATACGCTATATAACGACAATCTAAAACATGTGAAGACTCCTCGGGAAAAACAATTAATGTCACTTTTTTGTGTAAAATTGACCTTTTATTTTAATGCTATTGCTTGCCCAACGTAACTTGGCGTGCGGCAAATTTTGAACTAAAACCCGCCCCGGTTTTAACCCCTCGCCCTGTCATTTAGTTCAATTTCGTATTTAGTCAGGAGCTGTGACATCTTGATTACCAATATACACTGAATTATTATGTCCAAAACATCCTAAACCGTCCGGGATGGTACAAGAACAATTGCCAATGAAGTATTTAAGTTTTGTGAAGCTGAAAAACCGAATATGTAATGGACCGATATTACCGTCTGACAGTTTGACAGATAGAATTACTTTACCCTGACAACTTCTGTTACGCGACAGGAACGCCCTCCCTCGCACGTCAAGTTATAGTGGTATATCTATATCTGTTCATTTTTGGGGTATTATTTTATAAAATAAATCAAAATTGGGTAATATCGGTATTATTTTATAAAATAAATTAGAATTGGGTAATATAATATTATATACTGGAGTATTACATATATGGTAAAATCATTGTGGTCAGCTGTAATAAAATTTATATCTGTTTATCCATGGCAAGAAACGGAAATGTCCGCCTGCCGAATGTCAAAAAATATTGTTGTCCTTTTGCATATTTTTACATAAAGTCAAAGAACATGTTTATAAAGTAATAAGTTGATTCAATATGTATATAAAAAGGTAACCCATAAAAACCAAGTTTTTACTATACTCCCTTTCTTTGTAAAATATAACAATAATTAAAGACGAATTAAAACATATAACATAACACTAAACTTACAGAAATTTAATATATTTCTAAAATGTCAGACGTTTTGAGATGTCAAGATTTTGATAGATTCAATTACCATCAATATCGTACTTTATGAATTTCCAGCGTCAAATGATTTAGTCAGAATCAGATTTGAGTAATGTAGAATTATTCAAAACTAAGCAGAAAGCTAAAATAAATAAATTATTATTTGATTTTTTCATTCCAAAAAACCCAATTTTGCTGTCATCTGTGAACCAATTGTTTTGTAAATTTTTGAAATTCGTAGTGATGTACCCATTATACCAACAGAGTAATTCAAATTTAGAAAATTTTCCACAACGTTATCGGGCCGCTACGCTAGTAATCAAACTTTTCTAATGATTCCAATTTGAAAAAACCAATAAAATTTCTAAAAATCCGAAATTATACTATAATTATTAATTTTTTTTAACGTAAATTTGATAGATCTTCTTGATCGTCGCCACGAGTCTGCTTGGCAAGTTTCAGCTCAATTGGATCACGGGAAAAGGGTCAAAAATCAATCCAAAGTTTTTGTTGACGGCAAGCAAGCAGACGCCACGAGTTAATATAAAGGGAGTAAAAAGAGCATAAGGTTAAAGAAATATAGACTTTGAAACTATAAAAAACTGTTTTTCCTAAAAAAACATTTCTTGACATTCTCTCTTAAACAGACTAATTATTAAAAGTTAAGGACTTAAATTTTAAGAGTAAATGTCTACTAAAGATACTTTTTTTTAAATCTTGATTAGATTCTGATTGAATACGAAATAAAAGAAACAAATACCCATAAGACTACATTAGAAAAAGCCACTTTTATAACTTATACATAATAATTGCATATATTAGCTTATTTCAGCATGCAATTCATTTACGTAATAAATAATAATTCATGTACAAAATTAAAAAGTAAATTTCTTAATTATTTCGAATTTGTGTCAATCGACGTGTGCAAAAAAGGAGAAAAAGTTTGGATATATATCGGATATATTTCAAAAAATCCAATTTTTTTATTTTTATTATAAAAATCGGATTTTTTCGAACCCTGATATGTAAGTGAACTCTGAAATAAAAAAGATAAAGGAAGAATACTGAGATAACGAGCAGGATAATGGTAGATTGCCCTCTAAATTGCCAAAACCATTAGAGATGTAAAATCAAACAGCTCCATAAGCATACACATAGGTGGAGAACTCTCTTAACGACTTGAGTATGGCAAGGAGATAGCCTGAGTCTATTCCTTTTTAACTTGGTTGTGGATAAAATCAGAGAAAAAGTTTCCAACCTAAACATAGGATAAGAATTGGGGGATCGCATGTTGAGCATCATATGCTCATGACAGGACGATGGCACCATCATAGCGGAATCAAAGGAAGATCTGCAGAAAATATTGCACCAGTTCCACACGACCGCTATGAGATACAATATGTCCATATCAATTAATAAAACAAAATGTAAGACATTGACCAGAGAACAAGTAATGGGTAACGTGATGATCGATGAAACACTGCTTGAACAAGTTAACAAATCCAAATACCAAGGATGTGATGTGCAATATGTCCATATCAATTAAGTGACCTCTTAGAGTAACCTCTATGAAGCAAACACAAAAAGCCACAGCCATATAACGATGCTTGAAGAATGTGATCTGGAAAAACAAACACTTGAATACCCAGAGCAGGGTACGGATTTACAAAACATGCATCTATCCCATCATGACCGTTTGACCGAAAAGGGCCATGACTTGTTGCATGGTTGCACATGCCAAAGCTTATAGCGCGTATCGGACCCGCTCCGGTGAGTGAGACATATCTGAGTGCAATCTCACATGTTCAATGGTACGAGTTGGTTCGCCACCGCGAGAATGCTATGCCGGATTACCTAGGGTCCCTGAAGAACTCATGGAGGAATTGTCGAATCGCTTTTCAAAGTGATGACCCATACTGGGACTGATAGTGACGTCAGCATTTTTTATCAAAACGCCTAGAACCTTTTTTATTGTATTCTTTGAGTGAATACCTATTTAATAAATATTCTTCTTCTTCTTCATGTGCCCTGTCGGGTCTCCCCGACATCTGCGATCATCAGGGAGAAAAGAGCAGTACGGAACGGCTCTTCCACGCTTTTTATCCCGGTCCACTCTCGGATGTTTGGAAGTCAGGAATGCCGCCTCCTTCCGACCCCTCTGCGACCCTCAATCTTCCACTTCATGAGTATTTACGCTAAAGGTGAATACTCTAACAAATATACTTTCATGTACATTGGTTAATGCAGGCGCGTGGAAGAAGCATAATAAAAATTCACTTCTGGAAGCCCTATTAAAATGCTTATAACTGGTGTGATTTTGGTCTGTCATGATCGAAACTATTATCGGGAGATATGCTGAATCATGAACTTTGTAAATATTAAACAGAGAGCTCTGTAAACACTTGTTTACAATTTTTTATGAATTTTATTAAAATTTAAGGCCGCAACGGCCGACTTATTTATTGAATAAACTGAGTTATTCTGTGGATCCAATAGATTTTGTCAAACTGTCAGCAGGGTCGGGTGCTGTAAAATTGACATAATTAAGAACCCTGGGGGGCCGTGATATGTTTAATTTGAATTTAAATATGTTGCGGAGACAGCTTCTGGTGAGCGCTACTTGACCGCCCCGCGAAATGAGTAGTTCGGCAAAAAACCCATATGCAGCGCTACGGTGCGCTCAGCCGAAGGCATCATGCGATTGGCTCACATCATCTGAGATGACGCAACAAGCAGCCGCTTTTGTTTTTGTATAAATAAAGGTATCGTGGGTGGGTAACATTGTTACACAATTTTGTGTGTTGCTGTGGATGCCTTTAGACCACTTTCATACGCCTTTCATTTCTTCACCCTTCTGACTCCTGCGTCGGATTTTGGACTGCTTCTGGATTTTTTCTGCGATATTGCTGCGACACTGGACTACGACATCGGACCTCTCCCTGGATTTATTCACTTTGGACTGAAACGAATTTCTACACCACAGCTGTCAACCAGCATTTTTACGATTTGGCCATAGTAAGTTTCGGTGTGCGCTGCGAGACAGAGTACGGGGAACTGCACATTTTTAAATTTCGTGTTCATGTGCGGAACAATGCGTATAAATTTTATTAAATATAATATATAGTCGGTCACAGCTTAACCTAAGTTTATACCCACTGCACGCCACTGATAGCCACTTTATGTGCCGCCAGCGCCATCTACGTGGGAATCCGGGAAATTTAGTTGCGCACTTAATATGTATAAAAGAGTTTTGCTGTGAGTTGCTACAGAGAGGGAGAGTCAAGATACATATCTGTTTTAGTGGAACTTCCAAGTGCTCTCAGAGAAATGTGCTGGAGGAAATCTGGGCAATCACTTCGAGGAGTGGTTAGTCTATGTAGGAAAACGATATCAGCACAGTTAGTGCAATTTATCAAGGGTGTGATAATAAAGAAAAAACATTGTCGCTAGCATACTGAACTTATGAAAATAAATACTTTGTTTATTTTTGCCCAACCCTTCATTGCATGTACATGAGGTTTTAGTCTTCCCAATTGCGGCATCTTCCAAGAACATACTACGAGCTGCTGCTGATAGATTACTGTACATCCATTTTAAAAATTAAAACTTTTTTGTACCTCCAGAATATCTACAAATTTCTTTTTTTTAAATTCTACTTTTTCAGAAAAAAAAACTGACATAAAAGTGCGCAAATATGATCATTTTGTATGTAAAACTTCAAAGACCTCACTTGTAAAATTTTCTTATTTGTAAATGTCTTAGTTTACGTAGGGGCTGTCAATAAGTATGGTATCTGGATGACTCAGTAATGGAGTCCAGACATGTTGGAGTTGTTCATGGTGAACCAGGTCTCGTAATGATAAGACTGTTGATCGTTACGTTCATTGGCAAGGCAAAATGTCGACTGTACTCTACGGCGGACATTGAGAGAGTGGTCCGCCCGTTCAAGCACACGCAGTGCCATGAACGCCGGGAAGCGGAATTACAAAACATCACAATACGTATTTACCAATATATGAAACAATCTCATATGAATGAGTTATTTGATGAAATGTATATGTACTCACTCAATATCTGGTATTCTCTGCACGAGGATGTTGATTTGTAATTGAGCCCTCACAGAAAGTGGAATGCCTGTCTTTAATTCTAAAACCATTTTAAACTCGTCCTCCGCTCTAAAAATTATATTAATTATAAATATTTAAAAAAAACAAATAAGAAAAATAAATATTTTCCAAATTAAAAAACACTGCCTATTTGCATATAATCATCATACATACCTGTACTTAACATAGATCTACCAAAGTTTTTTTCACTGTTATATTTTTTTAATTCAATATACATATACAAATATGAAAATACAATTTAAGACACATGATTCAGTATTAACAAGTTATAAAAAACTAATAAAGCGCACGGCTTTTTGATCGCACGCACCGTGTGGAGGATCCTTCATGTATTTCGTGGTATAGTGTAGAATCCCTTTATCTATAGGCATGTATTATGTCGCGATCCCTAAAATTATGAAATCTTCTAACTAATTAAACTGTAAACATTTTCGATTTCGATAAAACGGCCAACCAAACATGACGAATGGGAAAAAAAATATATTATTTTTTGTGGGTGAGAGTGAGAACAAGCAAATATGTTAAAATCGAGTGCTTTAACAGAACTGGCTTCAGCTCATTTTGTAAGTACCTAATCAATTACCTATTTGTATTTCCTTGATCAATGAAAAATTCTATATTTGAAAGTAGTCAGTTAAACATGTACTTCAGCTGTCGATGAGAGATTGTTACTCTCGAAACTGTAAAATTATGTATTTTAAAGTGAGTAGAGGTAACATGGTTAATGTTTTTCACCCAATTTAATGATAAACAATCTCTAAAATGTTAATGCCAAATTTATCAATGAAAATGACCCAAATTATGTTGGGCATGGTACTTACTTGTTTGGTGTCAAGCCGGAAATCTTTGACAAATATTTAGGGTCTGCCAAATAAAAATGTGGGTATGAAACGAAGGCTGGTGCTCCAAATTTACATTGGGAAACATTGCGGGTCCCGGGAGGTGCACAAATGTCTCCAGAACGGCAGAAACAAGCTTCCTCTCGGTAGTTTACTCCATTGTCAAAGGGGGAATTATCCCCAGCAAAAGCTGTTCCTGTGACACCCTGCACAACAGCTGTTCCATTTCTTTTAAGAGTCATGTATCTATAAATAAATATTTGATCTCTTTTACAAATACATAACAAGATTTTTTCAAACATTAATTTAAAATCTTATAATAATATTTCACAGATTCGAGAATATTGAGATCTTCCAATTGTTACATGTCCAGATTCTTTTAAATATTCTAATACATATGTATATGCAAGATCTCTAAACTATCAAAGATACCTGAAGATGCCAGTTAATATTCTGGCGAAGATCGGGGGACAGATCCTGTTCATGACCAAAATCTGGACATGTAACATTTCTGTTATGAATCAGACAATATGTGGGGGAAATACTGTTGAATATTAGATGACTATGTTAAGTCCAAATACTGGGCTAGAATTTGGACGCGCATAAAACTATTTAGAGTACATATATATTACTCATGAACCAACCCAAGTGTCCCAATACACATCTCTAAGCGAGTATAAGGGTCCACCTAAAACAACAGATATGCTGCCTGCGCCAAAAATATAATCACATAAAAATATTATGTAAAGCCAGGGACTTGAACTTACTAAAGCGCATTAAACCGTATAACGGTGCAAATTGTGCAAAGTGTTTGTGTACATCAATCAGGTCGGGGAATAAGAAATACTTTGAAATTTATGATACAAAAGTAAAACTTTTGTGAATAAATTATTGGTAATATGCATACTATAGTTTATTATAAGTACATTTAAGAGACATAAAAGCAAAGGCAGCAATATCCAAAAAAATTAAAAATACATTTTGAATGTAGTCATCGAAGATAAGTAATTTAGAATGCAAAAGAGGATAAGTAATTTGATATTTTATAAGAAATATAACTCTACTCCTCCAAGATCACAATTCCAAATCACTATTAAATGCAAAGGCAGCAAAATTCATTTCAACTAATCAATCCTCAAGAATATATCACATGACAAAAAGGCCGCTTCATACTAATGTGATAATTGATGTTGATCTTAGACTGAAATATCATAGCAAAGGTAGTATTATCCAATTATAAAAATAGCAAAAGCAGCAATATCCACTATTTAAAAGTTAAATATTTATTTATACACGTACATAAAAGGAAAACTGAGGTGGCAATTGTTTTTAGACTTATTTCCAATAAGATGTAGATTTCATAGATTCCACAGAAAATTCCTTGAGTAGTGACAGGTTTTTTATATTTATCTCAGAAACACCTCAGTGGCATATTACTGCCTTTGCTTTTATTCCTCTCATATATGATATACAACAAACAAAATTTGATAAACAATTGAATCTTAAATCTGTTTCCAAGTTCTTTAAATATCCAAGTTTCTGCAATAAATTCAAGACATAAAACCTGATTTACAAGAGCTGGTTGAAAATTTGCTGGGAGCTCAAAGTTAAGATGTCAAAAAATATGACACCCGGGCTCAAAGGGTTAAGGACCTTATTAAAGTAAAGCGATTTATGTAAGGTACTTTATCTTCTGATTCATCAGACAATTACAAAATCTAAGCAGGATCAAAAGAAAAATATTTTATTGAAGTGTGTGTGCACCCTTTACCAGTAAACTGCAGGTCCATTTCATATATGACATACTCTTTGTGATGATTTTACTTTGTAAAATTTTTTTATTTGTATCAGAAACCATATTTTTGCGTGGTAGTTATTGTTACTTTATAAATATTTGATTTGTGAATATATTAAACAATTGCCAGTGAAAAACTCTCAAGAAATCATTACATATAAGTTTGAAGTTAATGCTAAGGATTTGAGGGAAGATGAGAACTTGTCCTATTTAAAATAGAAATAAGTTCTGTTACCATATAAAAAAAAACAAAAATGAACTGTAAAAATTACAAATCGTAACAATATTTGTAATACATATTTTCAATAACCCAAAACCATTGTATTGTGAAAATAGAACCAGTACAAGTAGCCACTAATGAGATTCCAGCCCGTGTACTTCTGTAGCCAAGTGAATTTATTGTAATAGGAATAAAAATAATTGTAGTCAACTGTTTTTTATATACATCAAAAAAAAGTTTTTAAAACCATATTCATTTTAGATTAACTCGCTACTCACGAACAAATATCTGAAGCAAATACGGTCACATTTTCTGGGTCACTTAGTGGTGGAAACAATTCACCAGTCGTTCCTTTTACAGTTCCACACTCTCCATCATAATAATTAAGTTTTTCATTTAAGTTCCAAAGGTTCATATTTCCTAAGACATTTAAATCAGTTGAGCCTGTGTATATGGTCCACCATCCATCATAGATATCAGACATGTTGCGCTGTAATTTTTTTTAAATATGTATAAGAATATAGAATTGTAAAATAAAATACATAGGTATAACATTGATGAATAACCAAAACTACATAAATAGTAGGAGCTGTTCAATTTACTAAATTAAAAGGACTGGGATGACAGATTGTTATAACCAATGTGATATGAAATGTTGTACATATGAAGGCTGTTTGATTTAAGTCAGTGACTTTTTGAATAATTTTTTTTTTTTCGGAAAATAAACGTTTTATTTTTCAACATAATCTCCTTTTAGCTCGATACGTTTAGTCCACCGTTTTTCCCATTTTTTTATTCCTTCCAAATAATAGGTTTTCTCAAAGCCCTCAAAATAGGCGTTTGTTTCGGTAATGACCTCTTCATTTGACCCAAATCTCTTAGCACCCAGCCATTTCTTCAGGTTTGGAAACAGGAAATAGTCGCAGGGGGCTTAATCTGGAGAGTATGCTGGATGGGGTAGCAGTTCATAGCCCAATTGATGGATTTTTGCCATAGCGACTAGACACGTGTGCACCCAAGCATTGTCTTGGTGGAACACCACTTTTTTCGCCAAATGCGTTTTTTTTTGCTTCAAATCAATATCAAATCTGTGTAAAGGCTTTGAATAATATTCGCCGGTGATCGTTCTACCCTTATCAAGGTAATCAATGTGAATGACACCGCGTGCATCCCAAAAAATTGTGCCCATGACCTTGTTGGCTGACAGACCCCCCTTGGCCTTCTTTGGGGCAAGTTCACCCGGTAAAACCCACTGTTTGATTGTTCCTTGGTCTCTGGTGTATCGTGATGGATCCATGTTTCTTCCACGGTTACAAAACGGCGCAAAAACTTGTTCGGATTTTTTTTTTCATAATTATTTATTTTTTGATACTTATTACATTATACATATGCCAAACTTCACAGCAGTTTTACGGCATGGTTGCCTTCAATATTTGATAATATGTTGTTTCCAATTAAAGTGTTTATCAACTATTAAACCTAAATAAGTACATAGTTCCACCTCTTGGATTTTTTCACAGTTGCAGTTTGTCAGATTTGTATAGTTGGTATGTAGGCACTCGTAGCAATGTCCAATGAGATTAATTTGAAAATTTTGCGGCTGAACATCGCCGAACACTCCTTTGAAGTGGTCACATAGTTGCGCTTATGGTCGAGTGTGAGCAATCGTGGCACCCATCTCGCGGATAGTTTTTTCATGTCCAAATATTCATGTAAAATGTGATGTACCCGCTCAGTTGAGATGCCTACAGCCTCAGCCACCTCACGTACTTTCATTTTCCGATTGTCCAATATTATTCCATGAATTTTATAGACGATTTCTGGCATGATGTCATCTTTTGGGCGACCTGAACATTCAGCGTAACTTGTGCTGGTACGACCACAACAGATCTCAGTAAACCACTTCTTAACCATTGAAATTGATGGTCCAGAGTTCACATAGTATTTATCAAGGCTTTCCTTGATTTCAGTGATGGTTTCTTTACGCAAAAAATAATGCTTAATCAGCACACGAAATTCACTTTTTTCCATTTTTTTTAAAATTCACGAGGCCATCTGCTTTCAATGGTTGTCAAACATAAACTAAATGACGCAGCCTGCTCAAAATTTAACAGTAGTCTATTGATAGATGGTGGTTGACGGCAACAGTGTCGCATTTAATGTTACTGCGCGAGAAATTCAAAAAGTCACTGACTCATCAAACAGCCCTCGTATTTTGTAAAGTAAAACATATTTATCCAACTGCTATAAAGTTAAAAGTTATCACATTTCTAATTTTAGTTCAGTATTGCGGGTATCAGTTAATACACAATAATATCACAATAAAATAAGTTTTTTTCTTACCAATAATTAGATGGTATACCTACTTCATAACATTGAAACAAATATTTATGTTTAAATAATTTAATAATAGAAGTCAGCACTTACTCCATAAAACCATCCAAATTTGTCAAATGGCAGTGATATACTTGAAATATTCAGAGTATTCAAAACTTCCAATAACCTGTCGGAATAGCCATCAAACAAGAGTTCTCTAGCAGTTTTTGTTACCACTAGTGATTCTCCATAAATGTTTAATGCAGAATTCACAGCCATGCGTACCAAAAACGATCTGTGACGAACAAAGTAACCGGCAGTCTAAAATAAAAATGATAAATTAAAAAAAAAAATTAAAATTTAACACTAACAGGCTGTGAGACCCAATCTATATGTAATAAAATACATCCCAAAAACACCCAGACTTAATAATAATTAACATAATGTTATTATATACATCCCAAAAACACCCAGACTTAATAATAAATAACATAATGTTATTGTGACCTCACCAGGAATCGAACCCAGAACCCTCAGTATGAGAAGCCAGTGTCATGCCCACTGGGCTACGTGGGCCACCCAAGCTACCACCGAGAATTGTTACATAACACAATTCTGCAGTATGAAAACTTACTGAATAAAACTCTTGCCTCATCTACAATGTACATGATTAGTACATGAGTGAGACACCCCTCGAAGGCTCATCGCAAAAGAAAAGTACAGAGTTCAGTAGAGAACAAGCTACGACTCATTGCCATGTGCATTTTGTATGCAGACTAGAATTATGCAGCTAACACATACTGATTTTACTGATAACTCTCTGAAACTAGATATCAAAATCTCATATGTATACGTGCACCACTATTCACTACAGGTGGGATGTTTGCGAACGAATGGGTCTAAATGAACGAGTCGGTTACACTCACCTACACTAAATTACTAAATTGAACACTGAATGAATTGAATTCTGAAATTGAACTGTAGAAGTGGGTAGTTCACGAAAGAATGAGTCTAAATGAACAGGTCAGTTATGCTGAACTAGAGATACATATTGCAATTTCTACTCAATCTAGTTCGGGTGAACGATTAAGCTAGTGATTTTAAACCGGAATATTATAAACGCCACAATTAAATGGAATCAAAGTTTCATATTAGAAAACTTATTACAGAATGCAAATTATATAATAATTGAAGGGGTAGTTTTGCAATGATATGAGAATTTATGGAAGCACATTTGTATGCATATGAATTATTTGATTTAATTATTATCACTGGTGCAATATTTAACAAAGCACGACTAACTTAAAAATTAAATAATAATAATAGTAAAGTTACATTGACACTTGAAATAATGTATCATTATTGAATAATATGTTTGAGATGAGTAATAATATAAATGTATTAATTCTAAAACTAATAAACCTTATTAGTTTAAGAATAAATATAATTGTATTATAGGGTTGTTTGTTAATTGTTACTTTATGGGGTACAGTGAAACTCTCTTAATACAATTTTCAAGGGACCAGCAAATAAAAACTTATTAGGCGTGAAAACATATTAACAGTGATTTCAATATTTTCATAAATTATTTACACTTTCTAATTTGTGTTTTAATTAAATTTTCATTTATATAATATGACAACTTACGGACATTTTATTTAAAAAAAATTAAGTAGATAAATATATACATCTGTAAAATATTACCTATGTAAATATATAGTACTTGAGGGTCAGAAAACAATAAAAACCACCAAACCTATAAAAAAAAATAGCACTGTCAAAAATTTTTGATATAAATCGGCATACATTGAAAAATCAAAAAACCTCATGAATACGAAAAAAAATACAAAAAGCTACCTGTATCTACTTTCCCTGGCTTGGTAAAGATTGCACATTTGTAAAAAATAACCATTTGTAAATAGTATTCTATTTGACTTCAGTTTAAAAATTTATCCCTTTTGATGATTTCTACATAATTTAGGTGTACATTCAACATACCGCCTTGAGCAACATCCTTTTATTTGTGATTAATTAAGATTTTCTTTATTTTAATTACGTTTGATTTCAGACTACCTTAATATTTTCCCGGGCGCGAAGAAAATTTGTGGTATTTTTTATTGCTAAATTAAATTAGATCTGTTTTTTGTAACTCACTGAGGTCGGTGCCACACTACGCGTTACTTCCGTCGCGTCAAATCTGCAATCAAATTTAGCATCACATACCTACTATATTCTGCGGTGGACCACGCGGAGAACAAACACACATGCGGACAATCTGTCAAATGTGGCGCGTTGCAATCAAAAAATGAGACGCGACATCACCAATTTTACGTTGACATAAGTAAGTAAGAAAATTTGTGGTATTTTTTATTGCTAAATTAAATTAGACCTGTTTTTTGTAACTCACTGAGGTCGGTGCCACACTACGCATTTCTTCCGTCGCGTCAAATCTGCAACCAAATTTAGCATCACATACCTACTTTATTCTGCGGCGGACTACGCGGAGAACAAACACACATGCGGACAATCTGTCAAATGTGGCGCGTTGCAATCAAAAACACGAGATGCGACGTCACCGATTTTACGTTGAAATAAGTAAGTAAGAAAATTTGTGGTATTTTTATTGCTAAATTAAATTAGACCTGTTTTTTGTAACTCACTGAGGTCGGTGCCACACTACGCATTTCTTCCGTCGCGTCAAATCTGCAACCAAATTTAGCATCACATACCTACTTTATTCTGCGGCGGACTACGCGGAGAACAAACACACATGCGGACAATCTGTCGAATGTGGCGCGTTGCAATCAAAAACACGAGATGCGACGTCACCGATTTTACGTTGACGTAAGTTCCGCGGCGTCAAAGACGCAACAGAAGATACGCCAAGTGTGACGCCGTCCTTAGAAAACAATAGGAGATATTACATAATGAATATTGCCAATTGTTTCATCGAAGAAATACAACCAAAATGAAAACAGTTTCGTTTAGGCGAATTTATTTTGCGGTGATGTTGATTGATTTTGAATAAATTATCGTAAATAATCGCCAGATAAATTTATTTATTATTAAATATTATTTTATTAGCCTATTCAAATACTACAGGGTTTTTTCAGTGGCTAGAACTTTTGTGACGCCGCCAAACCCACTTAATTTTTATTGCACTCATTTTTCATTAGGAATGTTGAACAAAATTTCGTCTTCCGAAAAACGTATTATGAAGATTTATTTGCATGAATAAATTGAGTTCGGCTATAAATATTTTCACGACTTAGGAAAGAAACGAACATAAGCGGGAAAAGTATTAAGCCTAAAAAAATATGGGATTTGTGTGGGACTTTTTCGGAACTGCAGAATTTAAACTTATTTAGCGGGAAAACTTATTAAAAGTGAATTTATTAAGCGAGTTTCATTGTATTTGTATTAAGAAGCACATATTGAAATAAGTACAGTAGAGCGTCGATTATCCGAACTAATTGGGGGACGTGGGTGTTCGGTAAAACCGGTATTTTCGTATAATTGAACTGTATTGATTCAGCCATACATATTTACGTACAGATGAATGAAAAACATATTTACATTTATATCTTTAATAACAAATACGAATTAATTTAAAAAAGTGCAGACAATCTTGTAATAAAACATATATGTACAATTAACGCTTAAAAAAAATCTTCAATTTTCGTCTGCCGAAGCAAGCCTACCCGCTTACGAGCGGCTAGGTCATGTACTTTTTTAAGGACGGATATTTGGTCGCTTACAGCTTGTGTTTATGCTTGTTGTTGTTGTTGTTCGCTTACAGCGCCAACGCAAAGCAATATATAAGCAAGTAAACGCTTCAGAAGCATCAATTATTTTTCATCTTCATTCTGAACTTGTAGTTGAAGAGGTGCTAGCGGTGGTGAAAGCCTTATTAGTCATGAGGTCTAAAATTTCGCTATCCTGCATAATTTGGTGCCCGGGATCTTCATCGTCGATTTCCAACCATTGTTGAACCTCTTCTTCATTACATTCGTGGCAATCGAGCTTTTTTAGCATATCTATCATTTCAGACATATCTTCCTGTTTCTCATTTACACATACTCTTTGAGAATTTTCCACTATACACAAAACTTTATTCCACAGTTTTTTCAAGTTCTGCACTTTTACACTGTCCTATGCTGCTCTGATCATCTACGCGTCTTTCAAATCAATTTTCTTATGATTTCTTATCAGGCTTTCTTCTCCCTCCTCTTCTTTTTCCAAAAGCAACTTACGTAACAATTCTTCTCTGTAATACCGTTTGAAAGTCTCAATAACGCCTTGGTCCATAGGCTGTAATAATGAAGTCACGTCAGGTGGAAGAAACATGACTTTTATAAATGCGTTTTTTTCATTTTAGATGTCACATGATGGATGAGTTGGGGCGTTATCAAAAAGCGATAATTTTTTTTCTTTTATCATTTTTTAATTGATGGGCTTTTACAGAAGGTGTAAAAATTTCTATAAACCATTCCATGAAAATTTTACTATCCATTCAAGCCCTCTTTTGCGAAGTGTAAACGATAGGCATCGCAGACATATTATCGAGTTTGAAATAACGTGGTTTCTTGCTTTTACCAATTACAAGCATGGGCAATCGGTGGCTGCCAGTAGCATTAGTTTAGTTAAAATTTAGTTTATTGACTAGCGGCTACTTGTAAGTGACATACGAGTACAATTAACAAGTCGCAACAAGTGCATGAGCACTGTAGCGTGGGAGGTGGGAGGGAGTAGTCACGCGAGGGTCGGGCGGGCATAGTAGTTTGGATAAGCGATTGTTCGGTTGATCGACATTCGGATAATCGACGCTCTACTGTAGCTGTAAAAAAAATGTGTTGAAAAACTAGCCCTAAAAACTATAATTTTACACTAGCAAATAATTAAAATCAAATATAAAAGATCTAAACATTACATCTACTCAAATTACGAGATATGCCTAAGTTTTGATCACGAATGAGTTCTACTCTTCAGATAATATCAACCAGGGGCATGCAATGAGAACAAGAAGCATTTTCCTAAGCAAATATTTTGAAAAAAAATATATGCTTAGGAATAGGAATAAGAGATATATCTCATAATATTCCTATGACAATTATTAACATATTATTCAGATTCTAATATTCCATAATATTCTGCCAGATAAATATTTAATTTCGATTTTTTTTTCTTCAAATATATGTTTAAATAAAAGTCATTCTTCTTGTTCTCACTGCACGCGCCTGATATCTACATACATATATTGTAAAATAAATGTCGAAATAAAAAAATATTTAAATGGTTGGGCGTATGTTTCGTTGTAATATAATTGTAGCTCTTTTGCTAAAAACCTTTTTACTCCATATTGAATATGATATTCGTTGATACATTCATCTCGGTGCTTCACTAAAGATTGAAAGATGAGCCAAAGATCGAAATGAGTTATTAAGCCAAGTGAACTATATCGTACAAACAAACGGGTCATTAGGACCCGTTCTTTTTGGTGAAAGAGATGTAGTGATACATATGCTTTGACTGAATGGGTCTTAACCACGTCTACTAAACTGGAGATCCAAAATATCTGAAGATTGAAACATGAATAATATGACTGATGACAAATTACATAACCACTACCGAATCGCATTTTAAAATTATGAGTAAAAGGGTCTTTGTACTGTCATCACCAACTCTGCTCATATCACTACACTCAATTATTGTAATTTATCTGACTAGTTTTATAAACAATGAAAAGATAATCTTGGATTTAGATATTACATATATTTTAATGACGTATACCCATGTACCTATTCAATAAAGAGTGATGTCTCGTGGTATTTACTTTTTTGTCGGTATGTTCAGTTTTACATATATTTGTGGAGTCCAATTTTGTAAATGAATAATTAATGATTAAATAATGTTTATTTTTGATATGTCTGTACTTCTAAAAATATTTTAAATGGGATTATTTTAGAGGTAACAATTATAATGGACTGATTTCTTTTTATGGAAAAGAATGAAAGAATAATATTAAAATAATCTACCTTAGGGCCGATTGTATCAACTTGGATTACAGTTGGCGATGACACTTTATCGCTTTTTATTACATTTTTTGATATTGTTATGTCAGTAACAGCTTATCCTGTCCATAATCCAAGAAACAATACTCTAGATACATCACCTCTGCACCTTATCATTTATCCAATGGCATATAAACCTAATGTTACCAAAACCCGTTGTTGAGTTATAGAAAACAAATTTACAAGAAATTGCGACAAAATTCATTTCTTCCAATGTCGAAAAATTGGATAAAAATGATTTTTATGACAGACATAAAAAAATGCACATGCGTACCGGCTTAAACGAAATGCACAGTTTGAACTGTCGTCGCCAACTATGATACAAGTTGATAGAACCGGCCCTTAGTTGGTATTATTCCTTAATATTTATAACAATAATCAAAGGGATAGTTTTTTTTAAATATGCGAATTTTTAGAACATATAAGAAATTTTCAAAATTTGATAATGTATGGATGTTATTATGATGGAATTGGTGAACGTTGCACCTAGAGTGATCACCTAAGCCAGCTCATACAGGTTATAAGCCCTGGGCCATCGTACAAAAATACTTCCACACACATTTCTCATATTCATAGCTTAGTCTCTGTGAGACTTCTTTAATTTATCTTAATTATGAAAACACACTTATATGCACATTTATTTACTTATTACGCATACTTTATTTACTTATTTTCTTGGACAACATATAGCATAACGTGATTAATTAAAAAAAATAATAATAACTATAGTAAGGCCTCAAATTACCACTTGGAATAATGTATAGTCGTTAAATAATGTGTATAAGATGAAGTAACATTATTAGTTAGAATTGCAGTACACATTCGCTGAAAACCTTTATACTCCGTATTTTGTATGAAATTCATTGCTGCATTCATCTCAGAGCCTCACCTAAGGACTGAACGATGAGCTGATCACAGAAATAAGTTATTGAGCCAAGTTCCTATATTAAAACAAGTCTAAAATTGTGCAGTGAAAATGTGGCTTACTTGGTTGAGCGCTAATGCTATTCAAACCCCCTAAAATTTGTTGTCAAATGTGAAAAAATTCTAAATGCTCAACTAAACAAGCCAGAATTTACACACTATATACAATAATAATGATTGACCCAATTCAATTTCATTGTTCAAAACAGAAGTTCTAAGTAAACAATTCTAAAAGTATGAATCTTTTGCATATACTAACAAATAAATAGGGACTTTGGACCGGAACTTGGCATAAATTGTCTGTAAGCCTGCGTAGCAATTCTGAGCTTATCAAATTCCGATTGCGAGGCACGAATGGTGAATCATTTTTAAACGCTCACGTTGCTCAAAACATGACAGAAATTTGTATAAGAGCTACAGGACCATCCTCCATTTAGGACCCTGCTGTATCGGACTATCATCTTTTCCAGAAACTAAATGAATATTTGGGCATCAAGCTCGTCTCCAGGCCTTAAAATTCTCGGACATCAGCAGGGATCGGATAGTTTAACACCTATTTTTGTTTTAGTTAGAAAGTTAGATTATTACAATAAATTGTTAAGAGTTACAACAAAATTATTCTTTCTTGAAAAATTACCCCCAGCATTTAATGGAAAATTTTAATGTCAACATTATTTGAGGAGTTATTGATTATTTATCAATCACCTTTTTCTGAAAATTGGGATTGTTTATTTTTGGCAAATTCCATACAATGTAATGTCCACAAAATCTGGATACATATATATAAGTACAAACCTGCAAAATTAATAATGTATTTCTTAGATTTAGAACAGTGTACTGATTTTCTTTATTATAAAAATACAATAATACTTACAACAGCAATGATATTAATATTTGTTATTTTGTCGGATAATTCTCCTTTGGATAACTCTGGGTCAAAATGCCAAATTCTTCTTTGTAAAAATGTCACAGTTCCATTATCGTTCCATGTTACATTCACCTATAAAGTTTTGACCTTGTAATATGTAAATAAAATTTTAAGTTGATCAATATTTTAAGTAATCAATTCTCGCAAAGAGATAAAGCAAGTTTAAAAATAGAAGTGGATAATTTTTTTTTTCTAAACTCATTGATGTACTTATTTGTATGTACAACACAATGCCATAACTGATGCACATCATACTTTATAAATTTATAAGATGAGAAATTAGTTTCATCCGCATACATGCATCATTAACTAAGGTCATTTATAGGTATTCAGTATTTTTGAAAACATACTCAAATATTCGCTACTTTTATGAAGTGTAATGAAGCCAAATTTTAACCCTTACAAATGTACCAGCTGATAAAAATAAGCAGAAACTGATGTGGAGGAAATATGTAATTGGTTATCTGCAATCTCTCATTTACATTTATAGTTGATTATAGTTAATTATACATGCATAGGCTCATAAAAAAATTATAGATTTTTTGAACATTTTTAGCGGAATTCATAAATAAATCAATATCAATTATAGTAATTTGATGAATGTATGCCTTTCCAAAAAGAAAGATATTCCAGATTAAACCATCTATATTGGAAAACATAGAAGACAAAATGCTTAAGCGAAAACTGGCTAGAGGTGTTTGGCTGGAATCGTACCTCAGTCTTACTGGTCCTACACTTGTTTAGTATTAATTCAGTTACATTTGCCTTAATCTATTTAAAAAATAATTTGGTAATAATCGATTAGCTGTGGCTTATGTGCAAATATTGTTATGTTTTACTTATACTTTATTTTATCTACCTCACTAATCAAAATAATAAACATACAATTTTAAAATACTAACTGAAACAAATAAGTCATACATAATTGTGTATTTGGTACAGTTGGGCCTGTAACTTTAATACAAAGCAGGCCGGAGCCTACTCCAAAAATTGCTAGATCAAAGAAAAATTTGCTATAAAAAAACATACTTTGATGTGATGTTCCTTGAACACATAGGGTCCTACATCTTCAAAGTGAGGTTTTACAGAATGATTTTTGAACACCTCTTTACTGTTAGTAAAATTATACAAATATAATTCAAGGTACATTGGCAAAGGTGTTTCTTTCCACATACTATAGCTAAACGAGGTTTCTGTCAAGACGGACAACTGAAAAAGAAAGTTAATACATTAATATTTTACAGGTAGATTGCTGTCTAAACCACGAGTCAAAAATGTTAATATCCTAATACCAATAGTTATGGAGATACGCAACTTCAAAATTTGCATTTGTTCAATATTTTTGACTTAACTGAAACATTGGACTATTTTATTTTAAACCTTTCGATTATTTGTAAATTGAGGAATAATGGCAGCATGCTCCCCGACACATTCATATATTGCGTTCATCCCAAAAGTACATATATCGGCACACACATAGATCTTGGAAACCGCATAATTAAACTTTTTATTACTAAATTACTACTACTAAATAGAAATTACTACTAAATTACTTTAACAATATGTATGTATTAGTTAATGGCTATAATAGATAAAATCAATAGTGTGATAGATATTTGATTAAATTTAGTATTTATTTGTATTTTGTGATAGAATTCTAAATCTAAAATAAAATGAATATGTACATAGGTACTGTAAATTAATAAAACAAGTTTAAAAAATTCTCAAATGTATTTCAAAATATCTTTGCAATCTGATTGAGGAAGATATCATTTCTACAGGGATTCACTTTTTATTTTTATATAATATACATACTTATAATATGATAATAAGATTAGATTGAAAATAAACAGACAAAATAAATAGATTTATCTGATAAACACAGACATTGTCGCTCTTAGCATGCATCACTCGCATGGCGTAAATGACGTACAATTATTTTCAATTTTGTTTTGGCACGAGTAATGTAGTCCTCCCCTTCAAAAATTCTTATTAAGGAATACGAAATAAGTATATTGCCCACTTATACAATCTAGACGCTTCTACACAAGAAAATGTCACATCTCTTTATGTAATTACACATATGTAATTAATATTTTTTTGTTTTTTAAATGTATGTAATGTTTTTTAAATGAATATTAACATATAATATGATATACATAGCTCAGCATTTGTTATTACGCACTGAGATATTTCCTGAATATTTTTTTAAAATTTAATATCTGTATTTAAACATTTCATAAACACTGATATTTTTGGAAGCGTTTTATTGAAAATGGATATGAATAAATCGTGAAGAAAACACACAGCAATATATCATTAGTCATTATACTTCAACACAAGGCTGTGCATCAAGGTCAAAATTATATGACAAGACAATGTCTTACTTAGTAACATAAAGAATAAAATACTAAATAAAAAATGTTTGCCAAGTTTGGTACGAAAATCACAGAAGCAACTTGTGCCCATATACTTAACAGCAGTCTACCAGATTATGGTTTGCTAAGAATAACATCACACTACTTTTATTATGAAATCGCATTTAAGATTTATATGACACTGCAGTTTCACAATTTTTTTACAGTATACAGTGTCTCGTAGCTATGTACAGTGCATTCAGATCTTTAACTATACGCTTTTATGTGTGAGTGCCTATACGCAAATTAAATAAACACACACTTTGTTTGTGTTCGTAAACGCGCGGATTGGTTGAACCACGATGGATCGCACTCACACACGTGTCAGTGTGTTTCCGACCACGGAGGAGTTAGCATGCCGGTTTTGCGTTGCAAAGTATAGGGTGGTTCGCATATTTTTTAATGATTAATTTTTACAATTTTATTATTTATTTATTAATGATATAAATGATATAATAGTGCACCCTTCTACAACTTGATTCCTACTTTATTTTATTCTTCTTCTTATACTTCATTTTCAAGTATTCCATACATTTTTTGCTTCATTTTCAGCTTATTCCAGTCATTGTCATTTATTTACAGCCATTGATAGATAATCGTATTAACATTGACATAAGACCGTACTTTTGGCCAATTATAAAATAAAAGAATGTAAAATAACAACAAAAAAACAACTAATATTAAAAAATTTACGTATGTATACAGGGTTATTTGAAAACATTAATAACCATTAAACTTGTATTGAAACTAATGAATTTTTCATAATCGATATAAGTTACTGTAATGATAGTTCAACGTTTTATAAAAAATAAGTCACAAATATTGAAAAAA
Source organism: Agrypnia vestita (assembly GCA_016648135.1). Taxonomy (NCBI): domain Eukaryota; kingdom Metazoa; phylum Arthropoda; class Insecta; order Trichoptera; family Phryganeidae; genus Agrypnia; species Agrypnia vestita. The sequence continues at coordinate 10,945 of JADDOH010024093.1, read as the reverse complement.
AAAAACGAGCGAGCCTTACAGACATCGCACAATTAAAAATATCAATTGAGTAGCAACAGAAATTAACATCAAAATTTAAAAAAGCTAATACCTATATATTTATTAAGTAAATATAAGTGAAGAAACTATGTGCATTTATTTATTACTGAATTTTTCCACACTAGATAGGTACCATATTATGCATTTTGTATAGAAATATGTTTTTATTTATTTTCATAGATGGCGGTGTAGTAGTAGTGTGCCGCCATACATATTGTACGAAAACATTGAATAATTATTTTTAAATAATCACATAAATTACATAAAATTTGAGAATGTAAATCATTAAGAGTAGTAGCGCTCTGCATGCGCTCATTGGTTAAATGAAATTGCGCGCATTATTTCCTATTACGCGTTTCCGTCCATTTTCACTAAATCATTGCCACAGATTGCAGGAAAGCAAGAGGAAAGATATTACACATCAAAAATGCAAACTTAGATGTTGCATATCTCCACAACTATTTACAAATAATAGGTCAGGTTTGCATGAACATTTTCGACTCATAATCATGGCAGGAATATGGGTCTACGAGGTTATTAATGTTTTCCAAATAACCCTGTATATATAAGCATTCATATATACATGGTTATTTGGAAAACATTAATAACCTCGCATGACTATATATATTCCTGCTTTAATTTTGAGTCCAAAATGTTCTAGCAATAGTTATGGAGATATGCGACATCAAAGTTTGCATTTTTTTTTCTATATTTCTGACATATTTTTGTAAAACGTTGGATTATTATTCAGTAACTTATATGGAATATGAAAAATTCATTCCCTTTAATACAAATCAATAGTTATGGAGATATGCGACATCAAAGTTTGCATTTTTTTTCAATATTTCTGACTTATTTTTTATAAAACGTTGGACTAACATTAAAGTAACTTACATTGAATATTAAAAATTCATTCCCTTTAATACAAGTCAAATACAATAAAAAAAGAACCTTTGAATATCAATTGGAAAACATTCCAAGTGGAATTTCCGCGGGATTTTTTTCACTTTATTTAACTTGTATTGAAACAATTGAATTTTTTGTTATCGATATAAACTACTGTAATGATAGTTGAACATTTTGTTAAAAACAAGACGGAAACATTGAAAAAATGCAATCTTTTATATTGCATAACTCCAAAACTATTGATATTAGGTTATGGCTGCTTAAACATTTTTGACTCATAATCAAGGCAGGAATACAGTCCTGCGTGGTTTTTAATGTTTTCCAAATAACCCTGTACATATATTGCAGAAACTGAAACTAATTTTTTCGAGATTTTTATCATTTTATTCGACGTGTTTTAAAGCGAATAAATTTTTCATAGTCGATATAAGTTACTGTAATGATAGTTCAAAAGTTTTCAAAAAGTAAGTCAGAAATATTGAAAAAAAAATGCAAACTTTGATATTGCATACTTCCATAACTATTGATTAGGTCACAGTCGATTGAACATTTGATTGAATAATTGAACATAGAACATTCGATCATCAAGGCAGGAATCCACCTGTAAAGTTTTTGCCTCATAAAAAAATACAGATTTATTAAAAAATATATATAATTTTTTTTTTTTTTTTTAAATAGAGATGTGAACACGGAATACGTTTATTTGTAAACATCCTGTTACTCATACATAAATCATCTTTATTAAGGGGGTATTCTAGTCTAGAGGCACGAATTTCAGGCCTTTTTTAGAGCTTTGTAAAAAAGAAACAAATAATATTTTTGGTATAAATTTTTTTATAATTCATTTATTTATATTTTAAAAATACATAAAAAATAAAAAAATAATTAAAAATTCAAAATTCAAAAAGTTATCAGCTAGTAGAGAGGGGGGTCCAAAAAAAAAGGGATGTCCTGGCGGACATGGTTCCAACCCTTGTGGTCATCTAAAACAAAAAATTCTAACGGATTCTTAATTAGTAAATATGTCGTTATCGCCCTAACCTCGGAGAAATAAAAAAAAAAATTAAAAATGGCGGCCGTTTGAAAAAAAAACACCTTTTTTCGCGTTTTTTTTAACAGTTAAATTTTTTTTAACAGTAAAAATAAAAATTTCGACTTTAATCTGGTAGGGGCTATAGAGGGATGTATAGAGAAGGTTCTCACAAAAATTTAGATAAATCGATTTAGTAGAACTTGAGATATCATGTCCGCCAGCTTGAAAAATGAAGTTTCTAGAAAAACGCATTTAAAGTTTTCAGTAAAGTTTCAGTACAGTATACTTGCATATTTTTAATCGGCGATTCCTGTTTCATACAACGGACCTTTCTCCACTTCATTCATTCTCTGAAGTTCTTTATTGTAGACGAGCAGCATTTGAAGCATCCGAAGCTCGGATTTCAGAGCGTTCGATCTGAACTTCGTCCGGTTTCCCAGCGAACGCATGGGCTTCTGAACCAATCGTGATTCCCATAACGTTTAGTATTTTTAGAATGGGTATAAAACCTTTATTGAAAATACTAACAGTGAGAAAAATAGCAATTTCAATGGTCTGCATTCCTGCATTATGTGTTTCGGAGCAAAAGTCCATATTAAAGAACTCAACGATTTTTATATTTTGACGTATAACGAAAATGTTACATTTTGCTTACATGTAGAACACAAAATTAATAATAAAAGTGATGTAAAAATAGATAAAAATTCTAAAATGCAATAGCCGTAATTTTTTTCTATTATAACTTCTTCATCACCCGATCTTTTCAATTTTGCTGCGGATGCACTAGTGAATTATTTCTTTATTTCTTCATCTACAGTATGTTGATTACCTCTAAATTGTCTTTTCGTCTTTCTATATGCACGCTTAGCACCATATGTATTTTGAATTTTTTTTATCCATTTTACACGAAAACTATAATATTGACTCAAAATATTTGTAAAATATTCGCAGAGAACGCACGTCAACGATGTTTAAAGATTAAATCGATACTAACCTGAACTATATAGTAGAACGAAAAGACTTCAAAAAAATATGTTAATATGACCTTCAGTTAAATTATTTTTTTTTATATATAATAAATTATAAATATACATTATTTAGGTATAATATATAAGAAAAGTTTTATGAGGTAATCCATCCGCAGGTAGCTGGCAACGTCGCCCCCTATATTGTTCGATTTGTTCCGGTTACTTGGCGCGCCATCGAAATCGCTGTATCTCGGTAAATAATTGGAATTTTGAAAAATTCCTTTGAGGACATAATTCTGAATGCCTAAACTTACGAAATATACAAAAAAAAATTGATTTTTTAAAATTTCTAGACTAGAATGCCCCCTTAAAGGTTTGAACAGACTGTATTAGCAAGAACTTTGAGGCAGTGTTCATTATTTGTTTTTATATTTTAATATTATAATATTCTTTACACTTTGGGTAAAATGTCGACAGTTACAGAGTTAAGCAACATCAAAGTTTTTTTTTCAATATTTTTTATATTCTATATAAGTTACTATGTATGGTAATAGTCCAACCTTTTACAGAAAATAAGTCAGAAATATTCTGAAAAAAAAGATGCAAAATTTAATGTACTTTATCTCCGTAACTGTCAACATTTCATCCAATGTGTACAGAATATTTTCCTGTAAAAATTTAATGAAGACCCTCCTGAGTTTTTGCTATATGAGACATATATATATATATATATATATATACTACAAACAAAATAATTACACATACATTACAAAATATATGATCTATATTTATTGAATAAGAATAGAGGAAGAAATACAGTTACTTACATTCTTTAAAACATTGAAGAAAACTGTCGGCCAAATGATTACAAGTACCGTAAAAATCAAGCTTAATATAACCCCAATGATCATCTGCGCAAAAATTCCACATCTTAACGTACACCCCATTGTAAATGGTTATCACAAAATTCAGTCCACCTGCAACACCAATACAAGCAATATTGTTTAAAAAATTAATAATCATCGAGCAAAAAATTATCTGGATTTATTTAAGATATGATATGAACCTGAAAGGTCTATGCATAACATTTTACGTGCATTATTATGTAAAATGTTATCCATGAAATCAAATAAAATGACAAAAACCATGTAGAAAAATTTAGGTACATTCAATCGCATCCGAAAGGTGAAATTATGATATTTACAACTTAAGTCTGAAAAACATTCTTGGAACATGCGGAAGTATAATTTTGAATCACTTTGTAATAATGATAAATAAATTAGTACTTATTTTAAACATCATAGTATGAAAAGAATCTCTCTTTGTACACTTGTCTTTTGGTTACTTGATTTTGTTATTATTCAAAGAATTGGGTGGTAGGGGTCGTCAACTCTTGGGAAAATTATTTACTCGTGATTTTTTGATAATGTGTTTTTAATAAAGATACTGCTAATTTTGATTTAAAAACTTACTAACTAACTACATTAATATCACACCATATTACGAAGGGGTATGCAGGGAGGATAGAATGCCAAACTCTTTCGAAATGATATACAAATATAATAATTCATTTAAAAATTCACTTACCACGCTAGCTTCACATTGCTATAACGATTTTTGAAATTTTCAAATGAGTTGTGAATCAAATTATTCTTAGAACTTCAAACTATAAGATAAAGCAACAACAAAAAAGCGGTGGTGTAAACCCTTAAATGATATCTGTGTAATTGTATTTAATTCAATTAGAAAGATTATGACATGAGTACTGTTAATTAAGTTAAGGTGAAATAGGAAGTTACATTGTGACATATGTATGCCGATAAGTAGATGTCTGGAAATGGAAAACTGAATGATTATATGATAGAGAATGAATAGATTTACTGTGTTTATTTTTATTTTTAGTTAGTTTTAGTTTAGATTTACAATAGTGCCACTAAACATTGTATTTTGATAAACTTTAAATTCAGTTACATATAACATATATCATTGTCTACGAGGTGTTAGATCTAAAAAATTAAGGATTGAATTAAACTATATTTCTAGTGTGAATGTTTCTTTGATACAAAAGGAATTGATAAAATATAAAAACGACATTAGCTGACATTCTGAATCAGTCCAAATATATAAAATAGCAACAGCATATTCCACCACAAAAAATATTTGTTAGTAAAGAAATTCAGAATTAAAAATAATATCCTCTAAATTGTCTACAAAAATATCCAAATATTTGTTAGTAAAGAAATATCAGAATTAAAAATAATTTCCTCTAAATTGTCTACAAAAATATCCAAATTAATGGACTCATGGGTGCACTGTGCATAAGGACCCTCTGTTTGACCATACATGATATTATTAAATAGAAAATAATTTAGGTTCATAAAACATATTTTTACTTTCATTGTCAGGTACATTAATACATAATGAGAAATATAAACAATGTTTAACACTACTAAGAAGACCCGAATTCTTTATTTCTAATAACTGCAATGAACTTTTTATATTACATTTGGATTGAAATATGTTTAGTCTATTTACAGTTTTTGTAATGAATTTTATATGTATAATAAATATTGGAGTATTACAATATGAACCACAGATCTTATTGGATTATTAATTTTGTGAATAATCAGGATATACATTTGTGATTAGCATTTTATAAAACTCATATAAATTATTTAATTAATCCTTTTAATGTTATCTCCTATCAGAGACCGGCGATCATATTGGCGACAACGATTCTAGGGAAGGCCTATGGCCGATTTCTTAACAACTAGTATATAATTAATTAGCAGTAAATGACTACAATATATGTGTATATACGTGTGAAATACTGGAACTACTAAAAATTGCCTATTTTTCACACTATAATTTGATTTACTTAGGAGTGTTCGATATGAGTACTATTTACCTAAATATACTTTAATATGCTTTAATATATGTACTTTAATAAAATATTAATAATACTTAATATCTATACTAATCAGGGTTTGAAGATATATACCTGCGGATATGTATCCACAATATATTGTGTTATATATATCAAGATATACGTGTATCACAATATATAACACAATATTCATGGCTTGATTTTTATTTTCAATATATATAAAAAAACTTTCTGGGATCGTTAACAGATGGCGCTAGTTGTATTTTTTAAATGCTAATGATTGTTTTTTTTTATATCTGCGGTCGTTACTAGATGATGTTGCTATCTGTTGACTTTTTGGGGTATTATTTAATACAATAAATCAGAATTGGATAGAATATATAGTAACATCATTGGGGTCAGCTGTAATAGTTCAATTTATATCTGTTTATCCATTGCAAGAATCAGAAATGTCCGCCCACCGAATGTCAAAAAACGTTATTGTCAAAATATAGTTGTTGTCATATATACATATACCAAAAAATTCGATTTTTTGATTTTTTAGTATAAAAATCGGATTTTTACGAACTCTAATACTTAAAGAGGTAAAGTTTTTAAGTTTGGATGTAGGAGGTAATGTCCGTAACATAGGCTATATATATTTTGCTTGAGGTTTCCGCGAGCGCTATTGTCTGTACCAAAAGTAGATTCTGGAATATCTCGCGTTTTCTGTAGATGTTCTCCCTGAGAAAACCCAGGCTGACGTTTCGACACGGTATCACGTACCATTGTCAAGGCTAAAAAGGCTTCAAAAGTTACGGACTAGCTGTACTTGTTCGCGAGTGACATGAAAGTCTCCCACCAATAAGCCTTATGTATATATATATATATATATATATTCCCGTTAAAATAAAAGGGCTTTTCATGGTGACGTATTTTACAACTAAAGTTGATGAAAAAATAATAGAGTGATGCGTTTTTTATGTACGCTGCCTAACGGTAAGAGATATTTAAATAATTTCTAAAGAAAAGTTGTAGAACTCAAAAAGTTCTATAAAAAAGTCCACGACGTCATATATCTATATGTTGAGGTTAATACACAAATTGATAAAAAATGACTCAAAGTTACTAAAAATCTGTGCATGCAAAACCGCACAGCTATGCTAGTACTTTAATATAATATAAGTATATAATATGTACTTAAATTTATTAATAAAAGGCTGCTATGGACTTACAAAATTAATTAGTTATTGCTACTCAAGATAACATATTAAGAAACAATGTTATCTGTGCTACCAGATTAATTTATCCAATTAAGATTATTTGTATAATATTTTAATTGTTGTTAAAACTTGTACCTTGGAGTGTAAGCCTAAAACAAGTATTCTATAAAACTGTAATACATTTTATAATGAAGTTAATCTAATTAATATTCTACAATGAATTCACTTCAGATATTTTCAATATATATTTTAATTTCTGAATTGAAATATGTACTAATTATTTTATTTGATGCCTAAAGAGACTAACTAATAAGTAATATATTTTCTTAAAAGCAATTACAATGATAAGCTGAAAAATACACACTTGGGGAGTGATGATTCACAGTCCAAGTACAAAGTACAATACACATAAAACACAGTCAGGAGGAACACTGATCACATTTTTCATTAAAATGCTGCGTAATTACCAACACAAAGTGAAACATAACTTTCTACTGTTAGCCAAGTGAAAAAATATTGACTACTGCATTGCATTGTACAATACAGTTATGCAATAAAACTTGGAGCTGTTTCCTCTCTTGGAGTTAACTCTCTTTATAAAATTGAATTTTGTGTACAGGACGCAATTTGGAATATCATTTTGTGACAAAATGTTGTTGAATCTGTTACTGTGATATTTACACACATATTAATAATTAGAGAATATTGATTAACCCACCCGCTCACCATTTACTTTTAGAATTAATAATACATACTTTTATTATTTTTTGTTATATTATTAAAAATTGTACTCCATTCTTAATTTTATTTTGCTTAAAAGGTAGAAAACACTTTTAAATCACCAAACCAGCAAAAAATTATTTTATTTTTTGGTTTTGACCTTCTTTTTCATGAATCTGATTAATTGTCCCCTCTGCCCTCTCGCTAATCCGCTTTTTGGTAACCCAACAATACCAATATTTTTAATATCGTGATGACAGTACACTACTCTACAATCTATTTTTTTTGCAAAATATCTTATCATGCTACGTGTGTTCCTGGGCATGGTCCAAAAGACAAATTAATTACCAAAATGTCAAACATAGCATCGAAACAAATTACAAGACCATGCTTAGTGCTGTAAGCAGAGAATGTTACATTAATCAAATCTCAAAAGAACTAAATCTCAAAGAGGTTGTGTTGACTGTTTCTGATGCTTGGAACATGGAAACATGAACCCCAACATATACCAAGATGATAAGGCCAGGGAACCCGAATATGAATGCACTAATGAGTTAATGTAAACTCTATACTAGTTAATATATAGGTTATCAAAATTTACACTTTTTAACAAGACACATGTGGGCCTGGAACAGGTTTACCTAGGTCCAGAAAACTAACCAACTGAAAGAGTTAATTTCATCAAGAACCACTATAAAGCAAATCTCCTGTAACATAACTTATAACATACACTTACGGAATAATCCAAGATGATGGTCCCGTTGTTCATACAATGAAAATAAGTATTTCACTATATAATTTAACGTCTTGTTAATTTAATCTAACTAAAATAATCGTAATCTAAATTAAACAAACCAAACCTAATAACCTAACCTAACCAAACCCAATAACCTAACCTAACCTCATATATTGCCTATGGAATGTCAAAATATGCAGTGCATTTTTCGGAACTTCAAAGTGTAATATCCTATTTAATACTTACTATTTAAACGTAAATTATCTTTCATTTTGTTATTAGCACATTCAATAATATAGTGAAATACTCATTTTCGTTGTATATGCAATGGGACCATTATCTTGGATTTAGCCGATATACGTTGGTGGTGTGGTCAGAGGGAGAAAAAAGTACATGACGGTTATCCGTCAAACATCAAATATAAATAGAGTCCAACAATATTTCTCTTTTTTATGGTCCAACGTGACAATGACAATTTTGCCATAATTTTACATCAGTGTGTAAAATTGTGTGGGAGAAGAAATTAAAAGTACACATGAAATAATCTTTTTTCTGTAAGCTTTAAACACAGCATTAGTACTTGTTTGTGCAAATAATTATTTTATCATTTTTCTGTCATGTCAATCGCGATGTTTGTTCGATCTACGACCTTCCGGAGTGACTACATTCAAAACATCGGCAGAAAATTTTACGCATCGCATTCCTTTTGTTTTGTAAAATAATAAATATTCAAAACTTTCGCCATTACGTTGTGAATTGTATTTCCGCTAATTTTAAAATCAAACCTCTGTATTTTGAGCCGCTCACGCGAGTACGCCATATATAATATAAATTGAAGAGACATTTTCGCATTACCTACAAGTGCATGAAAAACAGCGCGCCTATCGAGAGGAATTTTTAAAAGAAAAATAACTGCAAGGGAGAACGCCGCAGATGTGCAAGAAGTCCAGGATCCAGCCATTCAGGTGAGTCAGTGGAAGTTATTTTTGGGTGGTTTTCTGGTCCTGGTTGACTTTTTAGTTTGAATACAATTGTTATTTGCACAAGCGATTATCTCCCTGGAGCTGGCTTATTTACACGGTCCAGCTTCAATAAACGCCCCTTATCATTCAGTACTTATTTCATGTAATTTTAGTCAAAACATGAGAATTATGAGGTTACGTTTGAGGCGGAGGGCAGCTGTCAGACCAGACCGGAGAAATCGAACATCGCAAAGAACGGTTTTTACTTTGAGAGAGATACGTGAAAATATACTAATCTTCTTATTTAAGTATGATGAACACCGAATACCAACATATACCGAGGTCTCGTTTATTTATTTTTTTATTATCGTCTATTAAGTGTTGTGATAAAGATCTGACATCCCAATATTGCTATTTTCAGAATAGCACAGAATATCTTCTATTTTTTCTACTGAATATTCAGTTACTGAATTTCTACTGGGTATAAGTTATTGAATTTATGTGCATAGGTATTTACAGTAAAGGAGAATTCAGGTTTACTTTCTCAATTTTTTTAGGATTATCCATCTTCATACACAAAATTCAGTTTTTACATACAAATGAAAATTGAGAAAAGCAATTCTGATTGACTGATGCTAACACGTCTCCACATACTTTTGTGAGAGTCAACAATAACATCTCTATCCACAGAGTGGGTAGTAGATGGGATCGCTTTTCACACAATTATTGATAGTTAAGTAGGTATATAAAAACACAACATACAAAAAACAAAAACCTTCCTTTTGCACCAAATAAAACTGATAAATCAATTGAGCCTCACAAAATTATCTTGATAGTTTTCATTAACAACACTTAAACTACTATTGCTACTATGTTATATCTTCAACAACAAAAAAAAACTAATTTGGCAGTGTTCTTTATCAACACAACTCTTTGTTAGTGAATATAAAACTGAATGACATTTATTTCGTATTCATAAGCAGAAAGATTACGATATAAAAATCTGAGTAATAAATAACTACAACAATCTGAGTAATATAATAATACATAAACATGCGTGACAAACGTACCTCTCTGCTGAGTATGGTGAACGTTACACTAATAGGATGCAAGGGTCAGTCATGTTTCCCGTTTTTATCACCCGTTGTGATTTATCAGCTGAAATATGACATATTTTATTTTCAAATTACATTGGTCAAATCACAACATAATGACCATTCTACTGTAGAACGACTGCAACGTAGTACAATCTCACTAAATATATTACGTCAATATACATCGTAAGTAGAATAAAATGTACAAGTCATCCCGCCGAAAACACGTTAGACAACAAAAATATTATAATTAGGCAGTTAAAATAATCAAATATTGACTATATCCACACTATATCCACTTGACACACATTTGTCAATATATATTAGGGATGGGCGTTGAATGGACGGACTAGTTGAAATCACAGAATATAGACCAAAATAGAATGGCAACTGTTATT
>JADDOH010024092.1:0-14412 GCA_016648135.1 Agrypnia vestita | reverse complement strand
TTTCATACAACGGACCTTTCTCCACTTCATTCATTCTCTGAAGTTCTTTATTGTAGACGAGCAGCATTTGAAGCATCCGAAGCTCGGATTTCAGAGCGTTCGATCTGAACTTCGTCCGGTTTCCCAGCGAACGCATGGGCTTCTGAACCAATCGTGATTCCCATAACGTTTAGTATTTTTAGAATGGGTATAAAACCTTTATTGAAAATACTAACAGTGAGAAAAATAGCAATTTCAATGGTCTGCATTCCTGCATTATGTGTTTCGGAGCAAAAGTCCATATTAAAGAACTCAACGATTTTTATATTTTGACGTATAACGAAAATGTTACATTTTGCTTACATGTAGAACACAAAATTAATAATAAAAGTGATGTAAAAATAGATAAAAATTCTAAAATGCAATAGCCGTAATTTTTTTCTATTATAACTTCTTCATCACCCGATCTTTTCAATTTTGCTGCGGATGCACTAGTGAATTATTTCTTTATTTCTTCATCTACAGTATGTTGATTACCTCTAAATTGTCTTTTCGTCTTTCTATATGCACGCTTAGCACCATATGTATTTTGAATTTTTTTTATCCCTTTTACACGAAAACTATAATATTGACTCAAAATATTTGTAAAATATTCGCAGAGAACGCACGTCAACGATGTTTAAAGATTGAATCGATACTAACCTGAACTATATAGTAGAACGAAAAGACTTCAAAAAAATATGTTAATATGACCTTCAGTTAAATATACATTATTTAGGTATAATATATAAGAAAAGTTTTATGAGGTAATCCATCCGCAGGTAGCTGGCAACGTCGCCCCCTATATTGTTCGATTTGTTCCGGTTACTTGGCGCGCCATCGAAATCGCTGTATCTCGGTAAATAATTGGAATTTTGAAAAATTCCTTTGAGGACATAATTCTGAATGCCTAAACTTACGAAATATACAAAAAAAATTGATTTTTTAAAATTTCTAGACTAGAATGCCCCCTTAAAGGTTTGAACAGACTGTATTAGCAAGAACTTTGAGGCAGTGTTCATTATTTGTTTTTATATTTTAATATTATAATATTCTTTACACTTTGGGTAAAATGTCGACAGTTACAGAGTTAAGCAACATCAAAGTTTTTTTTTCAATATTTTTTATATTCTATATAAGTTACTATGTATGGTAATAGTCCAACCTTTTACAGAAAATAAGTCAGAAATATTCTGAAAAAAAAGATGCAAAATTTAATGTACTTTATCTCCGTAACTGTCAACATTTCATCCAATGTGTACAGAATATTTTCCTGTAAAAATTTAATGAAGACCCTCCTGAGTTTTTGCTATATGAGACATATATATATATATATATATATATACTACAAACAAAATAATTACACATACATTACAAAATATATGATCTATATTTATTGAATAAGAATAGAGGAAGAAATACAGTTACTTACATTCTTTAAAACATTGAAGAAAACTGTCGGCCAAATGATTACAAGTACCGTAAAAATCAAGCTTAATATAACCCCAATGATCATCTGCGCAAAAATTCCACATCTTAACGTACACCCCATTGTAAATGGTTATCACAAAATTCAGTCCACCTGCAACACCAATACAAGCAATATTGTTTAAAAAATTAATAATCATCGAGCAAAAAATTATCTGGATTTATTTAAGATATGATATGAACCTGAAAGGTCTATGCATAACATTTTACGTGCATTATTATGTAAAATGTTATCCATGAAATCAAATAAAATGACAAAAACCATGTAGAAAAATTTAGGTACATTCAATCGCATCCGAAAGGTGAAATTATGATATTTACAACTTAAGTCTGAAAAACATTCTTGGAACATGCGGAAGTATAATTTTGAATCACTTTGTAATAATGATAAATAAATTAGTACTTATTTTAAACATCATAGTATGAAAAGAATCTCTCTTTGTACACTTGTCTTTTGGTTACTTGATTTTGTTATTATTCAAAGAATTGGGTGGTAGGGGTCGTCAACTCTTGGGAAAATTATTTACTCGTGATTTTTTGATAATGTGTTTTTAATAAAGATACTGCTAATTTTGATTTAAAAACTTACTAACTAACTACATTAATATCACACCATATTACGAAGGGGTATGCAGGGAGGATAGAATGCCAAACTCTTTCGAAATGATATACAAATATTATAATTCATTTAAAAATTCACTTACCACGCTAGCTTCACATTGCTATAACGATTTTTGAAATTTTCAAATGAGTTGTGAATCAAATTATTCTTAGAACTTCAAACTATAAGATAAAGCAACAACAAAAAAGCGGTGGTGTAAACCCTTAAATGATATCTGTGTAATTGTATTTAATTCAATTAGAAAGATTATGACATGAGTACTGTTAATTAAGTTAAGGTGAAATAGGAAGTTACATTGTGACATATGTATGCCGATAAGTAGATGTCTGGAAATGGAAAACTGAATGATTATATGATAGAGAATGAATAGATTTACTGTGTTTATTTTTATTTTTAGTTAGTTTTAGTTTAGATTTACAATAGTGCCACTAAACATTGTATTTTGATAAACTTTAAATTCAGTTACATATAACATATATCATTGTCTACGAGGTGTTAGATCTAAAAAATTAAGGATTGAATTAAACTATATTTCTAGTGTGAATGTTTCTTTGATACAAAAGGAATTGATAAAATATAAAAACGACATTAGCTGACATTCTGAATCAGTCCAAATATATAAAATAGCAACAGCATATTCCACCACAAAAAATATTTGTTAGTAAAGAAATTCAGAATTAAAAATAATATCCTCTAAATTGTCTACAAAAATATCCAAATATTTGTTAGTAAAGAAATATCAGAATTAAAAATAATTTCCTCTAAATTGTCTACAAAAATATCCAAATTAATGGACTCATGGGTGCACTGTGCATAAGGACCCTCTGTTTGACCATACATGATATTATTAAATAGAAAATAATTTAGGTTCATAAAACATATTTTTACTTTCATTGTCAGGTACATTAATACATAATGAGAAATATAAACAATGTTTAACACTACTAAGAAGACCCGAATTCTTTATTTCTAATAACTGCAATGAACTTTTTATATTACATTTGGATTGAAATATGTTTAGTCTATTTACAGTTTTTGTAATGAATTTTATATGTATAATAAATATTGGAGTATTACAATATGAACCACAGATCTTATTGGATTATTAATTTTGTGAATAATCAGGATATACATTTGTGATTAGCATTTTATAAAACTCATATAAATTATTTAATTAATCCTTTTAATGTTATCTCCTATCAGAGACCGGCGATCATATTGGCGACAACGATTCTAGGGAAGGCCTATGGCCGATTTCTTAACAACTAGTATATAATTAATTAGCAGTAAATGACTACAATATATGTGTATATACGTGTGAAATACTGGAACTACTAAAAATTGCCTATTTTTCACACTATAATTTGATTTACTTAGGAGTGTTCGATATGAGTACTATTTACCTAAATATACTTTAATATGCTTTAATATATGTACTTTAATAAAATATTAATAATACTTAATATCTATACTAATCAGGGTTTGAAGATATATACCTGCGGATATGTATCCACAATATATTGTGTTATATATATCAAGATATACGTGTATCACAATATATAACACAATATTCATGGCTTGATTTTTATTTTCAATATATATAAAAAAACTTTCTGGGATCGTTAACAGATGGCGCTAGTTGTATTTTTTAAATGCTAATGATTGTTTTTTTTTATATCTGCGGTCGTTACTAGATGATGTTGCTATCTGTTGACTTTTTGGGGTATTATTTAATACAATAAATCAGAATTGGATAGAATATATAGTAACATCATTGGGGTCAGCTGTAATAGTTCAATTTATATCTGTTTATCCATTGCAAGAATCAGAAATGTCCGCCCACCGAATGTCAAAAAACGTTATTGTCAAAATATAGTTGTTGTCGTATATACATATACCAAAAAATTCGATTTTTTGATTTTTTAGTATAAAAATCGGATTTTTACGAACTCTAATACTTAAAGAGGTAAAGTTTTTAAGTTTGGATGTAGGAGGTAATGTCCGTAACATAGGCTATATATATTTTGCTTGAGGTTTCCGCGAGCGCTATTGTCTGTACCAAAAGTAGATTCTGGAATATCTCGCGTTTTCTGTAGATGTTCTCCCTGAGAAAACCCAGGCTGACGTTTCGACACGGTATCACGTACCATTGTCAAGGCTAAAAAGGCTTCAAAAGTTACGGACTAGCTGTACTTGTTCGCGAGTGACATGAAAGTCTCCCACCAATAAGCCTTATGTATATATATATATATATATATATTCCCGTTAAAATAAAAGGGCTTTTCATGGTGACGTATTTTACAACTAAAGTTGATGAAAAAATAATAGAGTGATGCGTTTTTTATGTACGCTGCCTAACGGTAAGAGATATTTAAATAATTTCTAAAGAAAAGTTGTAGAACTCAAAAAGTTCTATAAAAAAGTCCACGACGTCATATATCTATATGTTGAGGTTAATACACAAATTGATAAAAAATGACTCAAAGTTACTAAAAATCTGTGCATGCAAAACCGCACAGCTATGCTAGTACTTTAATATAGGTATATAATATGTACTTAAATTTATTAATAAAAGGCTGCTATGGACTTACAAAATTAATTAGTTATTGCTACTCAAGATAACATATTAAGAAACAATGTTATCTGTGCTACCAGATTAATTTATCCAATTAAGATTATTTGTATAATATTTTAATTGTTGTTAAAACTTGTACCTTGGAGTGTAAGCCTAAAACAAGTATTCTATAAAACTGTAATACATTTTATAATGAAGTTAATCTAATTAATATTCTACAATGAATTCACTTCAGATATTTTCAATATATATTTTAATTTCTGAATTGAAATATGTACTAATTATTTTATTTGATGCCTAAAGAGACTAACTAATAAGTAATATATTTTCTTAAAAGCAATTACAATGATAAGCTGAAAAATACACACTTGGGGAGTGATGATTCACAGTCCAAGTACAAAGTACAATACACATAAAACACAGTCAGGAGGAACACTGATCACATTTTTCATTAAAATGCTGCGTAATTACCAACACAAAGTGAAACATAACTTTCTACTGTTAGCCAAGTGAAAAAATATTGACTACTGCATTGCATTGTACAATACAGTTATGCAATAAAACTTGGAGCTGTTTCCTCTCTTGGAGTTAACTCTCTTTATAAAATTGAATTTTGTGTACAGGACGCAATTTGGAATATCATTTTGTGACAAAATGTTGTTGAATCTGTTACTGTGATATTTACACACATATTAATAATTAGAGAATATTGATTAACCCACCCGCTCACCATTTACTTTTAGAATTAATAATACATACTTTTATTATTTTTTGTTATATTATTAAAAATTGTACTCCATTCTTAATTTTATTTTGCTTAAAAGGTAGAAAACACTTTTAAATCACCAAACCAGCAAAAAATTATTTTATTTTTTGGTTTTGACCTTCTTTTTCATGAATCTGATTAATTGTCCCCTCTGCCCTCTCGCTAATCCGCTTTTTGGTAACCCAACAATACCAATATTTTTAATATCGTGATGACAGTACACTACTCTACAATCTATTTTTTTTGCAAAATATCTTATCATGCTACGTGTGTTCCTGGGCATGGTCCAAAAGACAAATTAATTACCAAAATGTCAAACATAGCATCGAAACAAATTACAAGACCATGCTTAGTGCTGTAAGCAGAGAATGTTACATTAATCAAATCTCAAAAGAACTAAATCTCAAAGAGGTTGTGTTGACTGTTTCTGATGCTTGGAACATGGAAACATGAACCCCAACATATACCAAGATGATAAGGCCAGGGAACCCGAATATGAATGCACTAATGAGTTAATGTAAACTCTATACTAGTTAATATATAGGTTATCAAAATTTACACTTTTTAACAAGACACATGTGGGCCTGGAACAGGTTTACCTAGGTCCAGAAAACTAACCAACTGAAAGAGTTAATTTCATCAAGAACCACTATAAAGCAAATCTCCTGTAACATAACTTATAACATACACTTACGGAATAATCCAAGATGATGGTCCCGTTGTTCATACAATGAAAATAAGTATTTCACTATATAATTTAACGTCTTGTTAATTTAATCTAACTAAAATAATCGTAATCTAAATTAAACAAACCAAACCTAATAACCTAACCTAACCAAACCCAATAACCTAACCTAACCTCATATATTGCCTATGGAATGTCAAAATATGCAGTGCATTTTTCGGAACTTCAAAGTGTAATATCCTATTTAATACTTACTATTTAAACGTAAATTATCTTTCATTTTGTTATTAGCACATTCAATAATATAGTGAAATACTCATTTTCGTTGTATATGCAATGGGACCATTATCTTGGATTTAGCCGATATACGTTGGTGGTGTGGTCAGAGGGAGAAAAAAGTACATGACGGTTATCCGTCAAACATCAAATATAAATAGAGTCCAACAATATTTCTCTTTTTTATGGTCCAACGTGACAATGACAATTTTGCCATAATTTTACATCAGTGTGTAAAATTGTGTGGGAGAAGAAATTAAAAGTACACATGAAATAATCTTTTTTCTGTAAGCTTTAAACACAGCATTAGTACTTGTTTGTGCAAATAATTATTTTATCATTTTTCTGTCATGTCAATCGCGATGTTTGTTCGATCTACGACCTTCCGGAGTGACTACATTCAAAACATCGGCAGAAAATTTTACGCATCGCATTCCTTTTGTTTTGTAAAATAATAAATATTCAAAACTTTCGCCATTACGTTGTGAATTGTATTTCCGCTAATTTTAAAATCAAACCTCTGTATTTTGAGCCGCTCACGCGAGTACGCCATATATAATATAAATTGAAGAGACATTTTCGCATTACCTACAAGTGCATGAAAAACAGCGCGCCTATCGAGAGGAATTTTTAAAAGAAAAATAACTGCAAGGGAGAACGCCGCAGATGTGCAAGAAGTCCAGGATCCAGCCATTCAGGTGAGTCAGTGGAAGTTATTTTTGGGTGGTTTTCTGGTCCTGGTTGACTTTTTAGTTTGAATACAATTGTTATTTGCACAAGCGATTATCTCCCTGGAGCTGGCTTATTTACACGGTCCAGCTTCAATAAACGCCCCTTATCATTCAGTACTTATTTCATGTAATTTTAGTCAAAACATGAGAATTATGAGGTTACGTTTGAGGCGGAGGGCAGCTGTCAGACCAGACCGGAGAAATCGAACATCGCAAAGAACGGTTTTTACTTTGAGAGAGATACGTGAAAATATACTAATCTTCTTATTTAAGTATGATGAACACCGAATACCAACATATACCGAGGTCTCGTTTATTTATTTTTTTATTATCGTCTATTAAGTGTTGTGATAAAGATCTGACATCCCAATATTGCTATTTTCAGAATAGCACAGAATATCTTCTATTTTTTCTACTGAATATTCAGTTACTGAATTTCTACTGGGTATAAGTTATTGAATTTATGTGCATAGGTATTTACAGTAAAGGAGAATTCAGGTTTACTTTCTCAATTTTTTTAGGATTATCCATCTTCATACACAAAATTCAGTTTTTACATACAAATGAAAATTGAGAAAAGCAATTCTGATTGACTGATGCTAACACGTCTCCATATACTTTTGTGAGAGTCAACAATAACATCTCTATCCACAGAGTGGGTAGTAGATGGGATCGCTTTTCACACAATTATTGATAGTTAAGTAGGTATATAAAAACACAACATACAAAAAACAAAAACCTTCCTTTTGCACCAAATAAAACTGATAAATCAATTGAGCCTCACAAAATTATCTTGATAGTTTTCATTAACAACACTTAAACTACTATTGCTACTATGTTATATCTTCAACAACAAAAAAAAACTAATTTGGCAGTGTTCTTTATCAACACAACTCTTTGTTAGTGAATATAAAACTGAATGACATTTATTTCGTATTCATAAGCAGAAAGATTACGATATAAAAATCTGAGTAATAAATAACTACAACAATCTGAGTAATATAATAATACATAAACATGCGTGACAAACGTACCTCTCTGCTGAGTATGGTGAACGTTACACTAATAGGATGCAAGGGTCAGTCATGTTTCCCGTTTTTATCACCCGTTGTGATTTATCAGCTGAAATATGACATATTTTATTTTCAAATTACATTGGTCAAATCACAACATAATGACCATTCTACTGTAGAACGACTGCAACGTAGTACAATCTCACTAAATATATTACGTCAATATACATCGTAAGTAGAATAAAATGTACAAGTCATCCCGCCGAAAACACGTTAGACAACAAAAATATTATAATTAGGCAGTTAAAATAATCAAATATTGACTATATCCACACTATATCCACTTGACACACATTTGTCAATATATATTAGGGATGGGCGTTGAATGGACGGACTAGTTGAAATCACAGAATATAGACCAAAATAGAATGGCAACTGTTATTTGCAAAGTGACATCTTGCGACTATGGGAGATATTATTATTTATTTATATATTTGTCCTTTTTTTCTTTATTTATTTATTTATTTCAATTAAATGAATATTTAGACCGTATTCTGAAAATAGCAATATTGCTATTTCTGTATCTTGACAGTTATTGTATAACATTATAATGCTGTTAATTTTAACGTTTTAAGTTTGACAGGTTTGAAATTAACGAATTCAAATAATCAGATAAGCTCTAAAACGTAAACAAACGCTAAGTTATTCACATATTATGAATAACTTATTTTACTTTCGTTTATTTACGTTTTAGAGCTTTCTGATTGATTGAATTCATTAATTTCAAATCTGTCAAACTTAAAATGTCAAAATTAACTGCATTACAATGTTATAAAATAACTGTCAAGATACAGAAATAGCAATATTACAATTTTCAGAATACGGCTGTTTGTTTCTGAAAATGAAAATAAGGTTTAACAATAAAAGATGGTACATTTAATTAAAAATGTATTATCCGTCAATTCTATAATAAGAGTCAGAAAAAGAATTGGCAAAGAAAACTGACAATTATTTTTAAATTAGTCAATATTGTTACAGAATATTTTTTAAATTTTACACACTACCTTTCTGTAAAAGAAAAATCTCATGTTTAGAGCAGGAATATGTTTACATAATGAACATAATTTCAGATTAAAATACATGATTTTGTTTTAAAAACAATGTTCATATTTAAAATTCATTCAATTCAAAAACATAGAATTAATATTTTTTTAAATACCAAAACTCGCAAAGAAAATAAAAATTCAATATTATATATTTTGTAATTATTAATATTTTAGAAAATAAAATGTAAAATTGATCGGTAAATAATTTACACCACAAGCTACCATTTTAATAGGAAAGGAAATCAATGATTTGTGATGATTATACAAAATAAGATTACACTTCGTATTCATGTGGTAGTTAATTTTCATTGCCTGTTAATAATATTACTAATATTATTTAAGTGATGTGATAAAAAAATGTAACATTCAAATAATATATTTTTTAGATTCAGAATGATTGTTTTAAGTACAAATATACAAAGGAAAAATTCAACGAATATTGATTTAAAAAAAACATTGCAATAAATTCCTACCCAATTCGATATAAAATATTTGGGAGCAATTATAAATCATAAACTAAACTTTACATTGAACACAAAATATGTAACAAAAAATAGCAAAATGAATTTCACCCTTGGAAAGAATCAGAAGAGATCAAAACAGAATTGGGCAAAAATATATTATATAACGCAATAATTGTCCCCCACATCAACTACTGCGGCAGTATACTATTTCTGGGTTGAAGAAGAATTGAAAAAATAACAATACTCGAAAAGAAAGCATTAAGAATTATACTAAAAATAAATCAATACACAAGAATTAAAGTGGTGCTAGAAAGTTTAACAATAATAGACAAATAATTAAATTTAATTCTATTTCTACTTATGTATAAAATTAATAATGGATACAACATCTTTGAAGTATTAAGAAAAAACAAACACAAACACTGCACTGCACAAGAGAAGATGAAAAGATTACATTAAAAAAAAAATCACAAATTTTAATCATGCACAGTGCTATATATAAAACTACTACTACAACGAAACTATACATAAAACTACCAGGGACATTAGAGATGTAAATAATATAACAACTTTAAGAGGAAACTAAAAAAATATGTGATACTTTAGTTAGAATAAAATTTTAAATAATTATATGTAATGCTGTATATATAAAGAAATATAAAATTATTATATTTCCTATTTAAAGAATAAATTTTTAAAATAATAAAAAAAGGTTAGGAATTTCATCTAAATGATCAAAAGTGTGAAGATATGATAAACAGAGTACATTCTAATGGGTTGACAGTATTTTCAACGATTCTTACATACATATACATTACACATACATAATAATTATTCTGGATACACAACAAAAAAAGTATTCTTTTCAATTGTCATTTTACACTTCAATGTTCAGAATAATTATTTTCAATTAAATAAGCATATACAAGAACAGATATCAATAAGACATCATTTACAATGCATTGCAAATAATATAACCGGTCAGTAAGATCAAGCGGTTTGAAACTAAAAAAGTAGAACAAATGATTTAATATTTTTTATGCTTATAGCGTTAAAAACCACACATATTTTTTTTAAACGTCTAATGATTTCGATACTGTGTTTATATCTTCATCAGGACGATCGGACAATAACTTCCATAAGTTTAATTTGTAAGGAAAAAAGGCAAACAGTGTTAATGATTGCAAAATTATACGGCTTTCTCAAAATTCACAAAGGAAACAGCCCCATCAGATCAGCAGTATCCCAATGTAATGCAATTCCCCAACATTCAAAATAACTTCAATCATTACAAAAATATTAAATAACTCCAACGTATTTAAACCAAAGTATACAATTAAAATTTCATGTAGTCAATACCTTAAAAGATATTGAATGAAAAGTTAGTATCATTTGATATTGCAAGATCATTCATTAATGTTCCCATTCAGGAAAGCAAAACACTAATTTTAGATATACTAAATACACCAGATTTGTCGGAAGGTCTAAATGATTTATCTCTTTTATAAAACCTTGTCTCAATCAAAATATAATAAAATAGTTATATTATGCTGTACCCATTGATAAACCTTATAAGCAAATATAAGGTTTATCGATGGGTGCATGTGAGGCAATCCAAAACCTTGCAATATTCAAAAAATTCTAAAACAAATAATTGAAAATCAATTTGATAAAGAAATTTATAACATCTAACGCCGATATCTCAAAACTGCATTTTTCACTTAATACACTAAAGTACTCATGGTTCGATATTATTATGCACATTCTTTTTACATTTCTAATAATATTTTACAAAGTCCACTGTCTGTGAAGCCTCTTTGTCGATGCTTACATCTGCATGGTTTTTTAAGAATGCTGCTACAGACCGGTTAGGCAGCAACGCTTTCTTTCTTCTTCTTCTTGATTTTAACCTTAAAAATAATACAATCTGTTAAATTTGACAACGCTGGAAAAAGACAGATGAGTGTGTCCATTTTTAACTAAATTTTATTAACAATTAAATTAAATTAATGGGTATTAACAATTAAATTAAATTAATGGGTATTAACAATTAAATTAAATTAACAAGTGTGGGAGAGTGTGTCCATCTTTAATTAAATTTTATTAACATAAACATACTTTAACTAAATTAAATTACTTAGTTTAATATTTTAGTACTGTTTTTTAAATTTATTTTATTCATGTTGTAAACATTTATTAATGTATGTATTGTGTATTAAAAAAAATACAACACAAGCAATCATCGTTTAAAAAATATTTAGTTATAGATTATAGTTGTATATTCTTACCCTCATCTCCTTTGCTGGAGCTGGGTTCTGAGGATTCCATTGAGATATTCATCCGTCACACCAATATCCATCTCCTTGGACTTGAATCTGTAGACATAATAATTTTACTTATCATTTACACATGTCAGTGGGAAGTTCTGTTCTTTCTAAAACCAGCAGTGAAATAATAATAACTCTTAATTAATAATTGTATGCATGTTATACAAAGATAATGATGTAATAATAATTAACCATAATTTTTTTTTGTATTTTAATCATACGGAAAACTTGGACATATGAGTCAACAGTATTGAGATTTTATGGGAAACATAGCCTGTAAATTTATAGGAAACAAGATTTTGGAAGGGATAAAATAATACATAAAATCTAGAATTCGGTTAATTTTAAATGAGTAATCCTCTGTGACTACATTCAAAACAATTTTTTGGATATTGCTGCCTTCGCTTTTATACCCTATGTAAATTAGTTTTCCTTTGTAAAATAACTTTTTCTAATAAACTTTCAAACACAATTATAATAAAACATTCCAAATATAATTAATATAAATATAAAATACAATCACTCACGTGTATTTTCGGTTTCAGTATGACAGTTCAAAAGGACGATAAAATATTTCGTTTTTGTAGCAGATATCCTTTGTGAAATGTCAATATTCAGTTTAATATCGAAACAAACATATTATCAGAGGATGTCAATGTCGGAGGCGGTGACGTGGTAGCGGGATTGTAAAAAAATAAACAAGCAAAATCGCCACAAAATAAAGACATATTTGATAAAAATTAAAATGGCGTCGCAAATTGTGAACCACCACAGAATATAGACCACAGAATATTTGTGAACAGTGTAACCAATTTGAACATTTTGCGAAACCAACATTAATACCACTACAATAATTGTTAAAATAGTTGGCAAGGGTAGGTAAGTACTGACACCAAATTAGAACCGCCGAAAAATGAAATTTAAAAAAATTCCCATAAAAGAATTGATGCCATTATAACGGAATCGAAACTTTATGGATAGAGTGCGCAGGCCCTGAGTGGGATAGAGTGCGCAGGCCGTCAAACCATAGACGTACTATAAATTACATCTATGTGTCAAACGATCTATAGTCCGTCTAACTTATCTGAAGAATGGCCAAATTTGGAACTAACGACGCCATATTGGATTATCTACAGCTGACAGACCTTTGACAGACTTTGTTTACAGGGGGGTTCACGACTGTTTCGATAGTTTTTTTAAGAAAATTTTAGATTGTCACCATGCCAAAAACCATTAAAAGCGGTGTTCGGGAAATAATCTTGAAAATGCACACGTTTTTTGAAGAGGAACAACGTCTAAAAGCCCCAATTATACCGTTTGATTTTGTTCATAGACTTATTGCCGCCACTTCAGGTTAGTGCTGCCATGCAGTTATAATGATTTTCCCATACTTAGATTTTTATTTTACTATTATACAATTTCTTCAGGTATTTCTGAATCGGCAATTTACAAAATAGTTAAAGAAGGTAAAGTGGCCGTGGAAATGGGCATTAAAATATCTACACCGGAAAAAAAAAGAACAAGGATAAGTGGAAAAATTGAATTAGAAGCCGTAAGATGAGAAAAGTTTTAGAACATATTTTATTCGATAATTTTTTACATAGAATTTTTATTATTTATACTTTCATTACATAATTCATTAACGAGTTCATTTGTATAAACATCTTTTTTCAAAATAAACTTTTTTATTTATGCACATTAAAGACTGGTTGCATCAACTTACTTTATAGCAATAGTTCATTTAAAGCATAGATTTTTACGAGATCGAGTTGTATGATCGGTGGAAAATGCAAAATATCTATGCTTTGAACGAAAGATTACTATAAACCAAGTTGATACAACGGCCCTAAAGCGATTGATATCCTTAGGTGTTACTGAGTTAAACATGGTGGTCATGATCATTAGGTATGAGACACCGAATAAAACCGGCGCCACACTGCGCGGATCTTCCGCCGCGTCTCTTCTGTCATGGAACATCGCTACATTTCTTTCCATACAATATGCGCTTATTAAACACACTACGCGGATGATCGGTCGATCTATTTGCTTTGCCGATTTGGCGCAACGGAAAAAAACGCGGCGGAAAATCTGTGTAATGTGGCGCCGGCCTAAAAGAATTATTATTATTTGTTTTTTTTTCCCTGAAAATTGTATTTTTCTTTGATTTTGAATAAACGCCATTTTGTGACGTGTATTTTACGAATGTATATTTTGATAAATTTATTTGTACGTTAACTTACATTTTTTGTTTTTTATCGTGTCGTATACTGCTTTATAACTTGTTTAAGAAAAAACGAATTTGCATAAAATTCCCTACAATTGAGATAATTTTTAGACTATG
>JADDOH010024091.1:0-38993 GCA_016648135.1 Agrypnia vestita | reverse complement strand
TATCTGAAGAATGGCCAAATTTGGAACTAACGACGCCATATTGGATTATCTACAGCTGACAGACCTTTGACAGACTTTGTTTACAGATGGGTTCACGACTGTTTCGATAGTTTTTTAAGAAAATTTTAGATTGTCACCATGCCAAAAACCATTAAAAGCGGTGTTCGGGAACTAATCTTGAAAATGCACACGTTTTTTGAAGAGGAACAACGTCTAAAAGCCCCAATTATACCGTTTGATTTTGTTCATAGACTTATTGCCGCCACTTCAGATTAGTGCTGCCATGCAGTTATAATGATTTTCCCATACTTAGTTTTTTATTTTACTATTATACAATTTCTTCAGGTATTTCTGAATCGGCAATTTACAAAATAGTTAAAGAAGGTAAAGTTGCCGTGGAAATGGGCATTAAAATATCTACACCCGGAAAAAAAAGAACAAGGATAAGTGGAAAAATTGAATTAGAAGCCGTAAGATGAGAAAAGTTTTAGAACATATTTTATTCGATAATTTTTTACATAGAATTTTTATTATTTATACTTTCATTACATAATTCATTAACGAGTTCATTTGTATAAACATCTTTTTTCAAAATAAACTTTTTTATTTATGCACATTAAAGACTGGTTGCATCAACTGACTTTATAGCAATAGTTCATTTAAAACATAGATTTTTACGAGAGCGAGTTGTTTGATCGGTGGAAAATGCAAAATATCTATGCTTTGAACGAAAGATTACTATAAACCAAGTTGATACAACGGCCCTAAACCGATTGATATCCTTAGGTGTTACTGAGTTAAACATGGTGGTCATGATCATTAGGTATGAGACACCAAATAAAACCGGCGCCACACTGCGCGGATCTTCCGCCGCGTCTCCTCTGTCGTGGAACATCGCTATATTTCTTTCCATACAATATGCGCTTATTAAACACACTACGCGGATGATCGGTCGATCTATTTGCTTTGCCGATTTGGCGCAACGGAAAAAACGCTGCGGAAGATCTGCGTAATGTGGCGCCGGCCTAAAAGAATTATTATTGTTTGTTTTTTTTCCTGAAAATTGTATTTTTCTTTGATTTTGAAAAAACGCCATTTTGTGACGTTGTGTATTTTACGAATGTATATTTTGATAAATTTGTTTGTACGTCAGTTTACATTTTTTGTTTTTTATCGCGTCGTATACTGCTTAATAACTTGTTTAAGAAAAAACGAATTTGCACAAAATTCCCTACAAATGAGATAATTTTTAGACTATGGGCAGTACCACAACGATTGGGACGCCCTCCTTTATTCTCCAGATAAGTTGGACGGACTATAGCTTTTGCTTTTGCATCTTCTGCGGTTGCAGTTTTCGGGCTTTCTTGCTTGATACACTCTGCCATGCCCTCTAAAACCAGCAAATTCTCCGCTGCAAACGCCCATTCGTGATAGTTCTCACGCCCTTTCAACTTCGGTACGTTGGTCAGGAATGAATTTGAAGCCATTTCTGTTAATTTCGCTCGTAACCAGTTAGAAAATATCCTTCACTTCAGCACGTCTACGCTAAGCTACCTAAAACTTTCACAAATACTTTTTTTTTAAGCTAAATGTTGGGTCTGTCTGGGCCCATAACCTGTTAAAATGAAATTAAACAACTTGATAGTTTATGTGCCAATAAGCGAATGTTTTATTCAAAAATCACAGGTTACATACACAACGGATATAGAGGGCGCTACTTGTATATTTGATGTTACCATATAAAATATTATATTCTAACATCTTCTAGTATCTTCATTTACATATTTCCATTATTTTACTTTGATATTGTTTGTTGATTACTATTATATATTCTCTTAGCTTTAAAATGTTCTCTAATCTAACGTTGTACTTAATTTACTTCGCTTTAAACATCTGTGAATCTTTTTAATTAGTTTACGCAGTGCTCTAACATTATAATGATTGTAACTGTTAAGATTTCTTAATTAAATGAAATAAAATTAACTTATTATTGTTTATAACTAAATTTATTTAGGTAGAACTTTACAGGACAAATATCGAGAACACAGTGATGCATCTCCGCCCTCTCTTACTGTTTATACCCTAAATTCTTTGTTTCTAAGTTCATATAAACATTTTTCATTTTGAAGAGACTTTCACAGTGCTAATAATGTAAAGAACTCTATGAGATACTGGCCCTGAAGGACTGAAAAGGCTAAGGAGCAAAGAATTTGTCTCCTTATTATTATCTCATTATTATCTCAACCTTGGAACAGTAAAACTACATATATGTACATCCCTTTACATGACTTGTTAATCTAAGCACAACATTAGTTTTGAAATACATATTCTAATTTAAAAGGCTAATGTGATATTGATAATCAAAATCAGACATCTCCACTTTTAGCCAAAATAAGTCATGAAACTGGATTGCTAGCCCCACGTAGAGATGTTTGGAGAGAGCAATGCATCATCCATGGGACAATTTGCTTATCGGTTCGTACAGCCGATTAATTAACGCAGCAATGGAATTGTTTCCCTTTTGTCGACATCAATAAACATTGAAATTTAAAAAGGAATTCTTCATTTTTATATCTTACTCTTGGTAATTTATTTTGGGATTCTTCCGATCTTGGCTTTTCATTTATTAAATTGATCATACTTTCCACACACAATCCTTACTCGTTCTAACTTAAAAACGCAGGTAGCTTCCACCACATACCACACAGTGGTGAATGTATTGTAGAATATAAAATTTATGGTGAACCTATGAAATAAAAATGTGAAATCTCCCATACAAAGGATTTTCCATGTGAATTTAGAGCATTTTAAAATGTAAAAACACATTTATTGTAAAATAACGACATATTTGGCCATCTTTTTAAAGATTCTCTTTAAAACTATTAAAAAGGAGATTTCGATACTTATCATCACGATTATTTACAACACTTTAGCCGAAATATTATAATAATATACAAAGAGGGTAGACTCACCGTTTATCCAGGATCTTTATATAAGCAAATCACCTATATGGGCCCTACTCATTCGCCGCCTGGTTGGCATTTTTTAATGCTAAAAGGAACTGTGCAACACGTTGCTGTAAAAAAACAAGTGGGCCAAATGGCTGCCATCTACTGCCCCTATTGTCCTGGCTATTCATTTCTGTATTTAAAACACAGATTACTAAACAGATAAATAGAAAAACAAATAAAACATAATTGGCCATATTCTGAAAATAGTGATATTTGGATCTTTATATTATTATCCTAATACACACAAAAAAACAATAAACAGTACGTCGGCTTATGTTCCTTTCTCTTTTTAATTATTTTTTTATTTAAAATATGACAGAGAACTGAAAGGTCTATGGATAACATTTTGCATACATCAATTTAAGAATATATATGTAATAATAATACAAAAAGGATACAAAATCATGCATATTTGTCACTTCTAGGTAGGCACATTGAAATTATAAGTATTTAGTCAGTTGTTTGGTCTGTTGTGGTAGGTCGTTGTATACTCATAATTTTAATCCTTTACAAATTAGTTGTGATTGTCCTGTTTTTGTTGTGGCTTAGTGTGCTTGTGTAGTTATGTGGTTTAGAGCCGTTCTAGTGAAGTGTTGACGATTTTCGTGTAATTTCAGTGTCTTCGGCTTGTATTTCGCCATTAGCCAGCTTGTGAATGAGTTTTAATGTTTTGTTTTTGAAATGTTATCAATATTTAATTGCTGTGTTATTCAGTAAACCGCTTCAGTTGATGTCAGGTATTTCAGATTGTTCATTTTCAGTATATCTGTTTTGCTCCTTATTATAATATAACCGGGACAACTGAGGGAACTGGAAAAGAGCGCTCTCCTACGGGATAAAAAGGGGGAACAACACAGAAAAAAAAACATAAAGATTTTATAATAAACTTACTAGTCAATTGGATTTGCGACATCTGTTGAGCGCCGTCGAAACAAAGTTAGCCGAGAGTCCCGCCATTTTGTATCGCCTAAGTGCGTCACTAGATGGCGGGCCGGTCGCCTGTCAAACGTAAACGTCAGGCGTCATTTAGTCCGGCACTCGATCGGAAACGGTGCCCGGCGGAAGTGACGGCGCGCGCCGCGCCGCTGCGCCCGCAACGGCCGTAACGGCGGTCGTTACAACCGTTGCCGAAGAGGTAGTGGGGTGGTCGCGAAGCGTAAAGCTGACTAATTCTTATGCTAATACGCCATCGGGCTCGCGAACGACTAAATGCCCTTCAAAATACTGATATGCCTGCAGCCCGCCAAAACATACCGGGTTTCTCGGAGCTAGTAGGAAAAACTTTAGGGGGTCTTCTTACTATAACACTTTAATTAAAAAAGATTTAATTGTAACGTTTCCGACGCTTACTGCGTCATCCTCAGTAATAAACTAAACTAAATCTTAAGGTACACATGCTTATTAGTGGCACGTGAGCATGCGCAGTATTGAGCTTCTTTAGGCCTTGATTATTAGTGGCACGTGTGTAGCACATTGCTAGTAATAAGCATGCTCATTAGTGGCATGCTCAAAAATCAACCGCCGGTTGATTTATTTTAGACCGCTGGGTGTAAACAAACGGATTAAAAAAATCGTCTAACCCCTGAAAAGGTGCTTTTTGCACAAAAATTAGCCGGTGGTAAAAATTATTATTGAAGAATTCCATAGTAAAAAAAGTACAGTGGTGTATTATTTATAAGGTACTGATACACATGCTTATCAGTGGCACGTATTGACCTTTAGGTCTTGCTTATTAGTGGCATGTGTGTACGCACATTGCTAGTAATAAGCATGCTCATTAGTGGAACGCTCAAAAATCAACCGCCGTTTGATTGATGAGCATGCTAATGTCATTCACCATGCGAAGGGATATCTAAGGAGCATGTGTGAACAAGCTTGCTTATTATGAGCATGCTAATGTCATTCGCGGGCTTCGCGGCGCTCTTCTCAATCCGCGACAGATGAAACAAATATGGGGCGTTGGGGAGATGACAAAACATTACTTTTCGTGACTTATTATAGGAATCACGTATGAATATAAAAATAATATAGCAAGAAATAATGTTTATGAAACTTTATTAAAAGGCATGAATGATTCAAATCTTACAATAAAAATTATAAAAACAAAAATCAAGAATGTGCGGATGGAAACTCAGACACTGTTTTGATTTATTGGTTCACTTGAATTTTATATTTCAGTTTGCAATGTTTCCACTTTGAACAAGAGCGTCTCTATTCTATTACATGCTATTACGCTATTCTAGAGCATGCCACTAATAAGCATGTGTGTTTGTTAGCTTTGAGCATGCTTATTTATGAGCATGCTTAAAATAAGCATGCTTATAATGAGCAAGTGTGTACAGTTGTTAAGGCATGCTTATTAGTGGCATGTTCATTAGCATGCCACTAATAAGCATGTGTATCTGTACCTTTAAGACTAATGACTACTTGTCGGGTCTGGTGTTGGAGGGGAGTGGTGGTAGGTTTGCGGGGCGAGGCTAATATGGACAAGAGAGGGAATGTCATACAGGGCGTTTGAATGTTGAGTGTATTACTATTGTTAAAATTGATTTGTAAATAGAGTTGTATTCTTAGGAAACACTTTATTTTTTAAACATTGTTGGTTAAAATATATTTTTATGAAAAGTAGTCGATCTTTTAGTCTAAAATTTAGTAATTTCTTCACTTTATTTGCTGTACAAGCTGATTAATTATTGATTAGGATTATGATTATGATTAACTAATGATTAATTATTGATTATTGTTATGATTTATTTAAGTGTTTTAGTGAGAAGAAAACAACGTTGTTATTTTTAATTTCTCAAAAATATATTACAATTAACTTCCACAAAGTTTGTCACGATAATTTATTTATTTGTTTACGCCCATAAGGTATAGGCTTTTACATAAAGAATATAATATAAGTTTCAAAATGCACATACATTAAACGATATCTATGTAGTACCAAAACATGAGTATAAAAATTAAAAATATAAAGTAAAGAGCAGCAATGTGTATAGGCTTTTACCTAAAAAATATAACATAAAATTAAAAAGAACATACATTAAACAATATTAGTTATAAGTAGCAAAATATAAAAAGTATCAGGAAAAGCACCAAAACATGAGTATAAAAATTAAAAATATAAAGTTAAGAGCAGCAATGCGTATAGGCTTTTACATAAAAATCTATATATATATATATATGTAATAGATCTGAGGAACGTATGTCGCGACGCCAGAAAAAGACTGCATGACAGAGAGAGAGAATGTATAAAAAGGCGCGTGAATGTCGAGTCGAGCCACTTTTTACTACCATTGTTATCGAGACCGCATCTTACTGTATAAACGATTGTCTAAACCATTATTGTTACCGAATAAATACTTACGAGAACGAAGTCTTTACTTGGAGCAACCTCATCCCGAAAAAGAGTATTACAATATATATATATATATATAAAGAAACCCGTGTTTCCCTATCCGCCAAGTTTTCTTCATACCCCCTGGTGGTAGTATCTCGAAACATTAGAAAATATTCTTTACACATGTGGGTGAAATGTCAACAGTTACGGAGAAAAGCGACATCAAAGCTTGAATGTTTTTAAAGTTATTCTTCTTTTAGCGTATTCGGGGTAAATTTTTTACTGTAACTGAATTGCGCAACGTGAAGTTAGTTATTAGAGTGAAGTTTTGGTATAAATAGGTACATCGAAATGCGCGCCATTAAAGAGATAAAATGTGTATATGTCGTATATTGTAACCGAATTTTTCCTAATCGACATGAGTTACTGTAATGATATTTCAACTTTTTCCAATAAATAAATCAGAAATATTTTTTTAAAAAATGCAAACATTGATAATTGTATACCTCCATAACTATTGATATTAGATCATGGTTGCTTGAACATTTTCGACACATTATTATGTCAGGAATCCACCTGTAAAGTTTTTGCTACTAGCTATGAGACACCCTGTATATATTTTTTACAGTTCATATATTTTATCAACTTCAACTAGCTGTTCGCGTCTTTGGTAAGCCCTAGTGTATATTTATAGCATCTTTTTGGCGTCCCACGGAGAGGCGGCCGTGGCAACACGCGTGAAACGGCTGGTTCGGGTTTGGCGGCCCGGGGCTCGAGCCCCATCTCCGGCCGCTTTTTTAGCCGTGAATTCGAACGAAATTACGAACGTCACGGGACACACAGACAGACGGACGGACAGGCAAGGAAATTATTATGTTTAATTTGTACGTCGAACATATCTGTAATATCAGCGCTACGGAATCGATACTTTTGGACATCGAGTTCATTTTAATCGATCGATAGTTTTGCAATCGATGCTTTTACTCAATGAGTAGATTACTTTATGGTAGATTGTACCTTTTTCCCAACTTTCATATAAACTAAGTCGCCCAAAAGAACTACCTGGTACCTACCCAAAGCTGTAAAACTGTGAGGTTATGCAACGTACAACAAAGTTTTGGACAAGTGGAACTTGTCTTGTAACTTGATCGGTATCTCACAGTATCGGTACTTTAAAAAGTATCGGTACTGTGAGGTACCTAACAAAAAAATCATAGAAAATTCGTAAAAGTATCGATATCCTTATGGACTTCGGGTTATCCATAATACATGCTTACAAAAAATCTTCGTACAAAATTCAAGTCAACATAACATTCCAAAAATCTAAACACTAAAACTCATTTACAAGCTGGCTAATGGCGAAATACAACACGAAGGCAGTGCACTACACAAAATACACGAAAATCATCCACTGCGCTAGTGTTGGCGGTGCCAGAAGACGTGGCACGACCAGATTTACCAGATGCTGGAAGACGGTCCCGTCAGAAGCCTCGACAACCATCGATCTT
The DNA here is from genome assembly GCA_016648135.1 of Agrypnia vestita. Lineage (NCBI taxonomy): Eukaryota > Metazoa > Arthropoda > Insecta > Trichoptera > Phryganeidae > Agrypnia > Agrypnia vestita. The sequence continues at coordinate 31,134 of JADDOH010024091.1, read as the reverse complement.
GCATGCGAAGATGTATGAATGTGGATGAGGCGAGAGTTGCGTGTCTGGACAGAAGAGTGTGGCGCTGTCCTCTCTGCTTACTCGTACGGGGAAACGGCGTGATGGCAAGTAAGTAAATGTGTCCACCCGTAAGAGACATAAATCTCCATGGGCGCGTGTGGCGCTGATGGATGAGTTTAGAGTGTAGCAAGTAGAGGGAATGCAATCCCGATCCCGCGAGATCTCGAGTCATCTTACGAGATCAATCCCGAACCGAAAAATCGGGCGAGATTATCGGGATTGATCAGCATTTTTATGTTTTTTATGCTTAATTGTATATGTCTATAGAGCTTTTAGTAAGTACTTAAAACTTATATTCATGTCACATTCAAATAATGAAGATAGCTTTGAATAATATTTGCTGTATTTTATCAACCTAACACAGTGATAAAAACTACTACTAACTCTACTACACTGATAGATGCTTGGAAAGATGCCTACAAAAACTTTAATGCATTGATTAATAATGAGCATTTTATTAAAATTGCTGATATAAAAATGCAAGGCATTGTCGTTAATTGCTATTCAGCTCTATAAACAAACAAAAGTATTCGGGATCCCGCGGGATTGGAAATTCTAATCTCGAGGGATCCCGAAAGGGCAATCCCGACTCGGGATTGCATCCCCTAGTGGCAATCAAGGTGGGAGGAGATACAGGATGACAGAGAAGTACTTACAATTTATTCTGTAGAATTATTGATGAACAAGTTGTACAGTAATGGGAGAGTAACGATACAGAGCACGATAGGTAATGCTGGTAGACTCTACGGCGGTCGGCGAAAGAGTGGTCGTGGTAACAATAGTAGGTTGATTGCCGTGGCCCGCATCGAGCTCTGACCTGATTGGTCGTATTGGACGATGCGGGCGGCTTGAAACCACAGCGGGCCTAGACTCACCGTTCATTGATACATTAAATGTATGCACATTGCTAGACCAGGCACAAGACGATTGTAATTGGTATAGTGGGCTGGGTTTTTAATAATATCGCATTGTTTTTACTCCCTTTCTTTTAACTCGTAGCGTCTGCTTGTCTACTTGTCGTCTTGTCTGCTTATCTGACGAAAAAACTTTGGATCGATTTTTAACTCTAATCCAATCGAGCTGAAACTTTGCAAGCAGACTCGCAGCGACGATCAAGAAGATATATTAAATTTTCGTTAGAAAAAATTAATAATTATAGTATAATTTCGGATTTTTAGAAATTTTAATGGTTTTTTCAAATTGGAATCATTATAGTTGCCGGCAAACATCTTGAAATTTTACGGCGTAGTGGGGAGAAACTTGCGCATGTACCATTCCACTAAAGAGACCCAATTTTTGTCTTCTGCGCATTCCCCCACTACGCCAAACCAAAGTTTGCTTACTAGCAACGGCGGCCCGATAACGTCGCGGAATATTTTCTAAATTTGAATTACTCCGTCGGTATACATAATAGGTACTTCACTACTAATGTCGAAAATCTAAATCGACTGACAAATGTTTTTAGAATTTAATCTTCAAAGCATGAAATGCCTTATCAAAGCTCAAGACATCTGACATTTTAGAAATATTCCTGTAAGTTTAGTGTTATGTTATATGTTTTAATTCGTCTTTAATTGTTGTTATATTTTACAAAGAAAGGGAGTTTAATAAAAACTTGGTTTTTATGGATTACTTTTTTTATGTATTTTGTATCCAGTTTTCTGTTAGCCCCATTAAAAATAAAAGCCTAGGTGTTGTGTGCTCCAGTGATAACGCCCGTTGAAAATGGCGGGAGGTAGTTATAATAACGAGGCAATCAGTTAGAGCAGTGTTCCCAAACTATGGGTCGCGAGCGAATATTAGGCGGGTCGCAGTCACAACACCGCGCAACACGTCTCGTCCAGGTCATGGCATGTTTATTTTAGAAAACTAAAGCCATGTATTCACTAGGAGACAAATTGCGAAACATTCCGCGCGGCATGTCGCATCAACATCTACGCTCATGTTTCGGGGACAATGACGCGGTCATTTGACGTGTACACACCGGGACTCCCATATCACTTGTCACGGAAACGGCGGAAATGTCGCCCGATGAGGTTATGTTGACAGCTGCGTATCTATTTACACTTGCCGCCCGATGAGGTTAGGATGACAGCTGCGTATCTATTTATTTTAACGAGTTTATCAAAACTTAAGAGGAAAAAAGGGTGGTAGGTGTGAAATTATTTACTGCAAAGAGAAAGAAGGATGGATATTCGAATATCTGACGGATCTTTTGTCAATTTCACTCGAATGACAACAACTGGTTTTGACAATTTATTACAAATAATCGGGCCTTCCACAGCCAAGCAAGAACGCTGTTGGCCCTCACATCATTTTATTGTTATATTCACAGTTTGAAGTGTCCCACAAAATTGTACGGCGATGAGTTGGAGAACAATAATTTCGTTTCCCCACATTAATGTCAGTTGACAGATACAGCGCATGCGCATTCACTTGTAAACATACCACGTGATACCGACGCGCAGCCCGATGTCCCCGTGAGCTCGCTCGAGTACCGTGCGCATGGCAACGTTTCCGCGGCACGTAGAAATGCCCCGCTATGCTGTGCGCGACGTCGCGGAACAGTGCGCGACGTTGCAACGTCACGTAGACTCTATGCCGCGCGTGATGTTGAGAGATAATTTGTCCCCTGGTGAATACATGGCTTAATTGCAACCAGATGTCAATGTAGTGTCTGCGTTGTCACTCATTTAACAGGGATAAAAAATAACTTTAACGCTTACTTCGAAGAAGGGATCAAAGAGTTCCACAGGATAAACTGTATTTGTAATCCATTTCCAGACAACATACCAACTGAAATGTCAACACAAGCAAGTGGAGAGCTTATATCTTTAAATTATATCTAGGACACATAATTACAAATAATCTAATGGATGACGACGATATTGACAGGCAAAGACGAGCTCTCAGTGTGAAAGCGAATATGCTGTGTAGAAGGTTTCGTCTTTGTAGCACCGCTGTAAAAAGAACGCTCTTCCTTGCCTTCTGTGCAACATTATATACATGTGAACTCTGGACAAATTATAAAAAGAGCAGCATAGAAAGACTTCGCATACAATATAACAACGCCTTTCGTATGATGTTTGGCCTTCCCAGATATTGCAGCGCTTCCGGTATGTTCACTGAGGGGCGTGTTCCCAACTTTGCAGCCCTCTTAAGATCCAGGGTGGCAGGGATGAGGGAAAGGATATACAGCTCCGGAAATATCCTTATCCTGGAAGCCCGTCTTACTCCAGAATCCAGCATCGATGCACACTGGAGAAAGATACTGGCCCCGCATAATTGACTTGCCATCGCTCGCTAAAGCCGATATTTTACCGTATATTTATTTTGATTACTTTTAATACTTCTCTTCTATTTTATATGATTTTACTATTTCTCTTTTGTTTTTATATAATATTTTTAATGTGTGTATTTTCTTTTATATGGAATGTGTGGGATTGCACGAACCTCCCCACATTCTGGAATAAAGCTATATTTATTTATTTATTTATTTATTGATTTATCAGAAGATACGTCGCTGAAAAATACTTTTAATCGCGAGCAATTAGCAAAATCCTGGCTTTTGGTTGCTGACATTTATCCCTGCTTGTCTGACGAAGCCGTAAAGGTCCTCCTCTCCTTCACTACCTCGTGTGAAGTGGGATTTTCTGCCACGGTTTCTATTAAGACTAAATACAAAAATAAATTGGACGCATCGAATTCACCGCGATTAAAAGTGACTAAAATTGAAGTCGACACTAATGCTTTTATGACAAGAAATGGGCATCAAATGCATCCTTCCCATTAAAATATCACATATTAATATTTTTCGTAATGAAAAATTTCGATTACATTTGGACGTTTTTCTTAATTGAACATCCTTTAGCAATATGTATTGGGAACATGTGAGGCAGGAGGTGGGTTCCGAAAATTGAATTTTTTCGGTGGGTCGCGGTCCTGTCAACTTTGCGAACCACTGAGTTAGAATTCTAATTCGTGGGTCCTAATTTTTTATAAAGATATCCCAATTAGTTTAAAATGAAAAGTCTTTGAATCGAGCATACTGCCGGTGATGACTTATAAATGTATTTTTTAATAATTTTCTTGAAAGCCACATAATTATTTTAACAGGTAATTCATGAACCATTTCAGACCTATGTACATCACTAAAAGTACAGTGATGTCGAGCAGTTGTGGTATATGATATGAGGGGGGATATGAAATTTACCAAGTGTTATATTTCTGCTACTCGATACTATTTCGGTCAGTTCGCTGTTATTGTGACAAATTCTATTAAGCTGAAGAATGTAATTTTGTTTGTAAAATATTTTCCATATAAATAAATATATCTGTTTATGTGAGACGTCTATATTGTATAGGGTGTACCAGAACTAGCAGCAGAAACTTGACCAGTAGATTCCTGCCTATGTTACGAGTCTAAAATGTTCAAGCAACCATGACGTAATATCAATAGTTGTGGAGATATACAGTATCAAAGTTTGCATTTGACTTTGGAACCGAAACCCGCCCCGCCCGCACCCCTCGCCCTGTCATTCAGTACAATTTTGTGTTTGCTCGGGAGCTGTGTCATCTTGATTACCAATATACACTGAATTATTATGTCCAAAACATCCTAAACAGTCCGGGATGGTGCAAGAACATGCGCCAATGAAGTATTAAAGTTTTGCGAAGCTGAAAAAGCGAATAATGGACCGATATTACCGTCTGACAGTTTGACGGCCGCCATTACTGCGTGGTTTCTTTAGTGCTGCCCGACCAAATTTCTGTTAAAGGCTACGACACCGGTCACCGGACATTCTGTACATTATGTATTGTGTAATAAATTTACACCCTGACAACCATCCGTATTCTGAAAATAGCAATGTCTGGATCTTTAAGATCTTTATCCCAACACTTAATAGACGATAATAAAAATTAAAAATGTCCAGAGCGGATTTTGGAATTCTACGGCTCAAATACACTGTATTAAAAGATGATATAAGAAAGATTGTTTCTTACAAACGTATTCATTTCTTCATCCACAGCGTCCTGATGAAATATTCGGCGTCACCGCGTATTCAAATCTTCCCATCTTGACATTTGACAGTTATGTCTGGATCTTTAAGATCTTTATCCCAACACTTAATAGACGATAATAAAAATTAAAAATAAACGAGACATAGCTTTACGTCGGTGTTTGTTTCTGTAAGTTTCTACGTGAGATAGATATAGAGGGAGGGAGAACGATGTAAATTGTTATCTGTCAAATTTTAAGATGGGAAGATTTGAATACGCGGTAACGCCGAGTATTTCATCAGGACGCTGTGGATGAAGAAATGAATACGTTTGTATGAAACAATCTTTCTTATATCATCTTTTAATACAGTGTATTTGAGCCGTAGAATTCCAAAATCCACTCTGGACATTTTTAATTTTTATTATCGTCTATTAAGTGTTGGGATAAAGATCTTAAAGATCCAGACATTGTTATTTTCAGAATCGGGCCGAACTTCTGTTACGCGACAGCGACGCCCTCCCTCGCACGCCTAGTTATAGTGGTACGTCTATATCTCAGAAACTTCATTTGGGATTTGGTCGGCAGACACGTAATACAAGTTTTTCTAGAAAGATAAAACCTTTTGACACTTCCACCCTAACTCCCTCCCTCCCTTTCTCACGCCGCGAAGTCTCAAAAAAAAGTAATAAATAAAAAAAATCGCCCTTTCTACTTTTCGCGGAGTTCGACGAACCCTTCGTTTGACCTTTCGGGGGTCCCCCTGGGAATTTGCCCCCCCCCCGGGGGGCAGAGCTGAGCATTCGTCGTCTATTGTATTTTGTACGCGCGGCAAAATGACCACACGATTCTCTACCACCTCTTCAAACCGTCACTTTAATTGAAATTAATAGAAATAATTATACGAACAGGCAGTTGCTCAACACGGTAAAGCTCCGTAAAATGTCATACTTTGGTCATATAATGAGAGGCGAATAGTACTCCATTCTTCAGCTCTTCATGAAGGGAAAGATTGAGGGTCGCGGAGGAGTCGGAAGGAGGCGGTATCCCTGGCTCGGAGACATCCGAGAGTGGACCGGGATAAGGAGCGTGCGAGAGCTGTTCCGTACCGCCCTGGACAGGGAAACGTTCTCCCAGATGATCGGGGGGACCCGACAGGGCGCATGAAGAAGAAGAAGAAGATAGACAAACACCGAAAATAGCTAAATACAAGATCGCGACACTTCCAACAGAGGAGTGTCCTGATCCCAATTATAATAATTTCTAAACAATATATTTTTATATGAAAGTATGTTACTGGATATAGTCTTAGTTAAATTAGTATAAACCACTACAAGATTTGAAGTCTACCGGTTTCTACACTGCACAACACTATACACCTCAACCATAGTATTGTTAACCTTTCACCAATACACAGGATGTACCAGAGCTAGCTGCACAAAGTTGGCCGGTAGATTTTTGAAAATCACAATATTTGCAAGGTTTTTATCATTTTATTCGACTTGTATTAAAGCGAATGAATTTTTCATAATCGAAATAAGATACTGTAATGATAGTTCAACTTTTAGCAAAAAATAAGTAAGAAATATTGAAAAAAAATGCAAATTTTGATATTGCATATCTCAGACCTACAAAGTCTAGTTAGCAGGATGTATGATGTATGCAAGGAAAGTGACCTTATTATGAATGTAAAGAAGTCAAAAGTGATGGTATTCGAGAAGGAGGAAAGTAAGACAACGTGTGAAATACTAGTAGGCAATGAATGTTTGGAACAAGTAGATGAGTTTGTGTACTTGGGAAGTATGTTCGATAGAAGAGGGAATGTTGAGAAAGATATAGAGAGGAGAGTGACTGCCGGGAATAGGGTAAACGGTGCTTTGAATGCAATAATTTTTAATAGAAATATGTCTACCGAGGCAAAACTGGCGGTACATAATGGAGTTCTGGTACCGACACTAATGTATGGAAGTGAAGCCTGGAGCTGGCAGAAGAGGAACGAAAGTAGATTGAATGCAGTGGAGATGAGGTCCCTTAGACGTATGTGTGGTAAATCCATGTATGATAGAGTAAAGAATGAAGATATTAGAATGAATGTAAAGCTGATCGTAGCATAATACAGAGAATAAAAATAGGGTCGCTCAGGTGGTTTGGGCATGTTGAGCGAATGAATGAGGAAAGAATGGTAAGAAAGATATATGATGCAAGTGTTGACGGCGCCAGAAAAAAAGGGCGACCACGGAAGAGGTGGCATGACCAGATTAACCAGATACTGGAAGATGGTCCTGTTAGAAGTCTGAACAACCGTCGAGCTTGCATGCGAAGATGTATGAATGTAGACGAAGCGAAAGTTGTATGTCAGGACAGAAGAGTATGGCGCTCTATCCTCTCTGCCTACCCCCTCGGGGAAACGGCGTGATGGTAAGTAAGTAAGTAAGTAAGCATAACTATTGATATTAGGCTATGGTAGTTTGAACATTTTAGACTCATAACATAGTCAAGAATCTACCTACCAAGTTTCTGCTGCTAGCTCTGGTATATCACATGCGTGTTTATCCTGCCAAACACCAGCATGCACCAACTTGACTACAGAACGATCAGGAATCTACGAGTGGGAGAGGGCGGGGTATAAAGTGGGTGTTACCAAATCTTTCGTGAAAGTTAAATTGAACAAAGGACTGTATGGAAAATAAATTTGGTTATTTATAAGAGGTGCTTTATTATTGTTACTGGATTTTGTCCTCAGAGGGATGATTACTATATACTAGGTGTACCAGAGCTAGCAGCAGAAACTTGCCAGATAGATTCCTGCCTGTGTGACGAGTATTTTTGAATATTTTTAGGGTAGTTTTCAGACTATTAATATAATAATAATTAATATTTAAACCTTGAAATTCTAAAATCACTGTGAACCAACTTACAACACAAAATTATTTTATTGTTTTTGAAGAAGAAACCATTTAATTTAATGTCTTCGTCTTGTGTTTCGTAATGTTATCAACGTTTACAGTAGCCGGCAAACATCTTGAAATTCTGCGGCGTAGTGGGGGGACGTTTGCGCATCTACCTTTCTACCAACGAGACCCAAATTTTGTCTTCTGCGCATTCCCCCACTTAGCCAAAGAATTTCATGAAGTTTGCCGGCAACTGTAATTGCTGTGTAAAGTGTTTCAGTTGGTGTCAGGTATTTCAAATTGTAGACCATTTGCTGTATTTCATTTTGCTGTCGTTGGAGTCAGTTTAGGTTCGTCACGTTTCCGGTTCCCCAGAAGGGCGTCACGTACCCTATTCTACTCTTAACGTATGCCTCTCTCGCCGAAATAGCAGTCTTGTTACTTTCAGAATACATTTGTATACTTTCAAATATTTTAACTGTAAATGGTTACGGATATTCTATGCGAACCTTACGCTTTTACGACAAACGGTTCTCGACGTTTCGTTGAAGTCGTGTTCGACGTCATCAGGAGAACGACCTGTACCCAGGAGGGTTTCACAGGGAAAAGCCGATAACTTAAAAGAAAATTGATGCCTTAATTTTTTCAGTTTTCAGGGATGAATTTATACATTTAGTTACCATACAATATCTACGATACATTTCCCCAGACATTATGGACAGAGTTTACAAAAATGTCGGCTTGTTTTTTAAAAAAAATTAATGAACGTCTAAATATGCGAATGTGCCATTACGTGTTAAACGTCAGATTGACATAAAAGTTGATGCATGACGTCACTCGCGAAAATAGGCGTTTTGGCGGGAGATTAAATAATCATTTTTGTAACGTTGTCAACGTTTAATTGCTGCATTATTCGGTTGATGTCAAGTTTTACGATAAAGGTACAGATACACATGCTTTTTACTGGCATGCTCATTAGCATGCTCAAAACTAGCATACCCTAACAACTGTACACACTTGCTCATTATTAGCATGCTTATTTGAAGCATGCTCAAATCAAATCAAACGCACATGCTTATTAGTGGCATGCTCTTGCCATTGAATAGAGAGGAACTCTAATACAAAATTGTAACTTTGCAAACTGAAATAGAAAATTCAAGTGAAGCAATAAATCAAAACAGTTCCTGGGTTTAATCAAACACACATGCTTATTACTGGCATGCTCTTGTTATAGAATAGAAACGCTCTTGTTATAGAATAGAAACGCTCTTGTTCAAAATGGAAACTGCAAACTGAAATAGAAAATTCAAGTGAACCAATAAATCAAAACAGTTCCTGGGTTTAATCAAACACACATGCTTATTACTGGCATGCTCTTGTTATAGAATAGAAACGCTCTTGTTCAAAATGGAAACTGCAAACTGAAATAGAAAATTCAAGTGAACCAATAAATCAAAACAGTTCCTGGGTTTAATCAAACACACATGCTTATTACTGGCATGCTCTTGTTATAGAATAGAAACGCTCTTGTTATAGAATAGAAACGCTCTTGTTCAAAATGGAAACTGCAAACTGAAATAGAAAATTCAAGTGAACCAATAAATCAAAACAGTTCCTGGGTTTAATCAAACACACATGCTTATTACTGGCATGCTCTTGTTATAGAATAGAAACGCTCTTGTTATAGAATAGAAATGCTCTTGTTCAAAATGGAAACTGCAAACTGAAATAGAAAATTCAAGTGAACCGATAAATCAAAATATTTTTGATTTTAGTTCCTATAATTTTTATTGTAAGTTTTGAAATTCGTGTCTTTCAATAAAGTTTCATAAACATTATTTCTTGCTATTATTTTTATTATATTATTTTTACATAGCGGTAAAATACCGAGTATTCAACAGACATTCGTGATTCCTATAATAAGTCAGGAAAAGTACTGTTTTGTCATCTCCCCAACGCGCCGTATTTGTTTCATCTGTCGCGAACTGAGAAGATCGCATTGATAATACTAGCCGAGAATGACATAAGCACGCTCATAATAAGCAAGCCTGTTCACACATGCTCAAAAGATACCCCTTCTCATGGTGAATGATATTAGCACGCTCATAAATCGACCGGCGGTTGTTTTTTGAGCGTGCCACTAATGAGAATGCTCGTTACTAGCAATGTGCGTACACACATGGCACTAATAAGCAAGGGCTAAAGAAGGTCGATACTGCGCATGCTCACGTGCCACTAATAAGCATAGTATATTAACCCAAGTTGATAAGACTGATGCGGCTCTTTGAGCTTAAACTTAAAATAAAATAACTTAAAATAAAATTGATGCCTTAGTGTTGGCTTCATTTTTTTTAGTTTTCAGGGGTGAATTTATACATTTGGGTACCATATAATCATAGATAGAGATAGAGGGAGGGAGAAAGATGTAAATCGTTATCTGTCAAATGTCAAGATGGGAAGATTTGAATACACGGTAACGCGGTCATGACAAGTTTAGCCATAGGCTGACCGGGCGCTTTGAGCGGACAGAGCGGATCTGTCTGGATCGGTCTGGCGGGTGTGGGAAATGCGCGTGTTCCTGTACCTGGTGGCAGTTTCCGGCGGCCACCAGCTCGGTTCCCAGGACCGGGAGCGGCGCGCGCCGGGGACAGCTGCGCCGACAGATGCGCGGAATTCATTCGCCGAGGCCGGCTTTTCAATTCGGTTCTGACGCGTCTTTTAAAAATGGTAAGTAAGTCTTTTCAATTCGATTCAATTTTTATTTATTCCATAATATGTATATTACAAACTTTATATTCTACGCATATATATTATGAAGTTATATCTAAAAATATAAATATACACGTATATATATACATACATATATACACGCACATATACATATTGTATATTAGGTCCTTACATATGAAATTGGCGTTTTACCGTACTGGCAAATTTGATCTCAAATATCTTCTCTTTGGTTAGGAATTCCAAATCCAAATTTATACAGCTATTTACTCATGTATTTGTGTTTTGAAAATTACAATTCATTTGTTTTTTCCTCAATTGTTTTTTTCTTTGCGTCACTCAGTTTACAAAATGAAAAACTTGAAATATGGCGTTATTTAGGAGCCACTGCTGCTTTATGATAACGCTAGACCACACACTGCACAACAGACGGCTACCAAATTAGAGAAGCTTCAATTGGAATGTCTAAAACATCCACCGTACTCTCCGGACCTTGCCCCAACAGATTACCATTTTTTTCGAAATTTGGATAACTTCTTGCAAAGGAAAAAATTCAACTCCGATGGGGCAGTCCAAACCGCCTTCAAAGATTTTATTGATTCCCGTCCGAATGGTTTTTTTAGTAAAGGGATCGATGAACTACCTATGAGATGGCAAAAGTGCATAGATAGCAATGGTACATACTTTGATTAAATAAATATATTACAATAAAAAAAAATCGGCTTTATGTTCCTCCCATACTAAACGCCAATTTCATATGTAAGGACCTAATATTAAAAATATAATATTTATTATTAAACAATTAAATGTCCAGTCAATGTCCAGCATAGCATTTCCAACAGGCATAACCATCGACAGGTTGGTCCTGTATATTGGAATGTGAAACAATGTACGCTGACGATGTCTAAGGTAATTATCAGGAACATACAAACCAATGCTCTGCATAATTTCAGTATTGTCGATCATACCGCGCAACAATCGATAAAAATGTGTAATCAAATACACATTCCTTCTAGTCTTCTGATGTTCCCGGGGCTCATGACCCGTCGTACGGCTGGCTTAAGCGATCACTTTACACAATTTCCGCCCGTGATAGAATACCACATGTATGAAATTTTTGGAAGTTTTATCTATATTTTAATTTTACAACCCGTTTCATATGTACGTTGTAATTATCATTAGCGCCACCGGCATCCAAATCTTTTTTATTCCCCTTAATTAAACACCGATAATGAGATATCTATTTTTGTTTGGAATTTTTAAAACAAAATGCTTCATAGTATGTACAAATTTTTCAGAATACAGTACTGGATTTTTGTCACAGAGACATCAATATGTATTATAGATGGCTCACAGGGACGAAATTATATTTTTATGTGACAGTAGGCATGGAAGTCTCTGGGTATTCATAGGGCTTACGGCCCATCGTACGGCTGGCTTAAGCGATAACTTTACACAATGTAACGTTCGCCATTTCCACCCATGATAGAATACCATGTCTATTAAATTTTTGTAAGTTGTATATATTTAAATTATACGACAGAAAGGTCGTAAAAACACGGCGTAACACCCCAAAAGACAAATCAGAAGATTCTGATTGGCCGTGGAAACCTAAGAAAAGTACGTCCCGTCTGTTAGGATAACAATCACCAAAATGAACAGAAAAAATTGCGGATTTTCCACCACTCTGGACGTTTTAGAATAAACTACTAAAATGGTTTAAAAGAGTTCCCAAAAGTTCACGAAATGACATTCCCTATTTAAAGGGTGACGTAACCGCTACGCGCAACAGTTGTCGTTCTGACAGCAGCGACACCATAGATAAACGCGCGAAAGCGGCGATTCAGTGTGGCCAGCAAAACGAGTATAAAGTGTTTTAGAGATTAATTAGTGTATATTATAGATATCTCACAGAGACGAAACTGTATTAATTATGGGAAAGTAGGTATAGAAGTCATTTGGGTGTAACAGGACTTATGACCTGTCTTTTTATGGTTGGCTTAAGTGATCACTTTACACAATTGTAACATTCGCCATTTCCACCCATGATAGAATATACCATGTTTATTCATTTTTTTGGAAGTTGTATATATGTTCAAATTGCGTAGAAAGCTTTCATATATGAGTTGTAAGCGCCTTTTCCATGCGGCCTGTACAAAGCCATTTTCATTCCCCTAAATCCCCACAGATGTCGCTAATGAGAAAATCTACAATTGATTGCGGAATTTTGGAAGCAATATACTTTTATCTATAATATACACTAATTGATTAATAATGTCTCTGTGACATAAATCCAGCACTGTTCTGAAAGATTTGAACAAACTCAAAATATTCTGTTTTAGAGATTAGTGCGAAATTAATCTGAATTACACAATACTGCTTCGGTTAAGTTCGCGTTCAGTGATTAAATTAATTTTACGCGTTCAATTTGTCTCCACACCGCCGCCATCAGATTAAATATTCAAACAATAAAAAAGATTTACGACTCTATTAAAAAATACGCTTTAATAGAATAAAAAATATAATTGAATTTATTATTTTTTATATAATATTATTTTCTACTTACACATTATCACATTAATACTTGTAATCAATTAGAACTGCATCGAAGACATGCCTTTCTTACTAATGCTATTAGCCTCGAAACTCAAACGTCACTTTTCAAATTATATAAACCGATAGATGTCACCGGCATGTATCCGGTAGAATAACGTGTCGGCTTTGAAAAATGTATTAATTAAACCAATTTTGAAAAATTTATAATCATTTATGTCAGCCAGAATTATTGCAATCAATATTTGGCCCACCTCCTGGCCAACAATCGTTCTTAAATTTGGCAGAGGGGCGTATTCCCGATGTCAAAGTAATAATCGTGAATTATTTTTACAAAATTAATTAAATTAGGAGGACAGAGCGAGACAAACCGAGCCCCGAGCTCCTGCCCTAATATTACACTTTCCGTTATAAGTCAACGCGAGGGCGATAACCCCACAGGGTGTGCGCAAAGTTCCTGCTACTTATTCTGCTCTAATCCATAGTATATTCCACAGGTGAGAGTTTAGCTAGAGTCACATCGCAGCGTCCTCAAAAAAGTGCCCTATCGGCCCTGTCCTGACCACCTCCGCCTTTTTCCTCTCATTCATTTGATTTTACAAGTAAAGTCGACGAAAAATGGTGAAATAGGCCACCACGAAAAGAGAATGATATGGAAAGGAGAGTGACTGCGGGAAACAAAGTTAATGGAGCTCTAAATGCAATTATGGCCAATAAAAATAGTACATAAAGGCGTTCTAGTGCCAACCCTGATGCATGGAAGTGAAGCCTGGAATTGGCAAAAGCAGAATGAAAGTAGACTGAATGCGGTAGAAATGCGGTCACTAAGACGCTTGTGTGAAAAATCTTTGGTCGTTAGGTAAGGAATGAATAAATTACAGGTGAATGTAATGCTAGCCGCAGTTAATATTTAAAGCATTAACTTAGTGGTTAGACATAATAACAAAAATAATTATAATAAATTTGACCCAAAAATAGGGGTGAAAATATTAAATACTAATAATAAAGGTTTAAAATTGAATATATTTTTTTTTACATTAGGTAGGCGGTGAATAATTGAGTACCTCTCATTAACAACCAAATAAATTTTCCATATAGCCCATTGTTTAATTTAACGTTCGCAAAAGATGTGGTAACACCCATTTTAGACCCCGCCCCCTCTCACTCTCTCTCGTTAGATTCCTGAATTGTTTAGTAGGCTATAATCAGCGCATGCTTGTCTCTGACAAGATTAACACGCATGTGATCAATAGTGGTGATAGTTTAACAATACTATGGTTGGGGTGTATAGTGTTTGAATGTAGTAGTGTAGTGTTGGTCCTGACGAAGAGACGGGTACGTCTCAAAACCGGTAGACCGTAAATCTGGAACTGGTTTTTACTAAGTTTGCTAACATTCTGTTAGCAATCTTGATTTTTTTCTTCATAATATTGGCATAGATTAAATAATTTAGTGGTGCGTTCTTGTGACAAAAAGCGAAAAGTGACGATCTTCTTGTTCACCGTGTAGCCAGCCGGGGGTAAGAAAGGCATTGTAGTGCGCATGAGAATGGAAGACGCGAATCGAGCGGCTGCGAATCTTGCAGATGCCCGCGTCAGGGGTGCCCGACAGTTGGGCCGCGAATCGTTTCTTCGAATCGCTCGCTTGTGCGACCTCGTTATTTTGAAGAAATTTTAATAATGTCTTCTGATTTCACAAATATTTACACGAACAAAACTTTTTACTGTTCACTTGTCCGTCCTATCTTAGAATATGCCTCTGTGATTTGGTCTTCCTTCTATACAAACCAAACAAGTCACATTTAATCCGTGCAACATCGTTTCCTAAGAAAAGTCGCATGGATTATGGGCTTGGATAGAGGAGACTACTCGTGCAGTGAAATTGAGTCAATGTTATAAATTTATAACCTCCAAAAACGTAAAGAAAACACTGACTTAATCACCATATTCAAAATATTAAACGGCCACACTGATGTGCCTTCGTTACTGGGCCAAATAAAAAGTGCTACATTTTTATCAAAACAGTGATCATTTTCTAATAAATGATTTGCAAATTCAGAAAAACCATGATTATTCAGACATCTTAAATGTTCTTTAACTCTTACATTGAAATTTCGACCTGTTTTTCCAATATAAAACGCTGTACAATCTTTGCACGACAATTTATAAACACCCGAATTGTTGGTTATATTATCTTTATCTTTTGCATTTATGAGTAGTTTCACTATATTATTATTTGTATAAAATGCAGGTCTAATATTTTTTGGTAGATATTTTGAAATTCGATTGGAAAATGTATTAATATATAAAATTCTTCGCCAATAATCGTGAATTGTATAAAAATTGGTTAGTTGAATTATTTTTTAAATTTTATCAATTAATTCTGTATTGTATCCATTATTAAATGCGATTTTTTTTATTGTATTTGATTCAATTTGAAAATTAGAGGGAGACAAAGGTACATTGACAAGACGGTGTATCATTGAATGAAAACCCGAGTGTTTATGTGATAAAAGATAAAAGTAGATTTATACAAATATTATAATCAATATTTTTTTTTTAAATGTCCATCTACAATGTTGCTTAATCAATTGAAAAAAGACACAGGTCAATAAAAGCATGTATAATGCGAGTTTAATTTAAGAATATTAATGCGAGAATAATTGAATTGAGTGAGTCCGCCTCGAGTTGTCGACACCTGGTGTCGGGGAAAACTCCAACGGTTCTCTTCCCGGGGGACATCTCCAGGGGGCCCGCGGAGCCGCTGGCATCTCCGCACTCCTTCCTGTCTTCCTGGCTTCCTGGCTCCCGTCTCACCTCCCTCCGCCTCCGCCTCTGCAGTCTCATGCTCAAAGCTATCAGCTAAAGCGTCTCTACGCGCTTCTTCAAAATGGAACTGGAAAATGTAATACAAAATTCAAGTGAACCAATACATCAAAATATTTTTGATTTTAGTTTTTATTCGTGTCTTTTAATAAAGTTTCATAAACATTATTTCTTGCTATATTATTTTTACATAGCGATGACCGAGTATTCCGCAGACATTCGTGATTCCTATAATAAGTCACGAAAAGTAATGTTTTATCATCTCCTTGTCTTATCTTACTTGTGTCATCTGCCGCGGACTGAGAAGATCGCATTGATAATCGATATTAGCCGCGAACGACATAAGCATCCTCATAATAAGCAAGCCCGTTCACACGCTCAAAAGATACCCCTTCTCATGGTGAATGACATTAGCATGCTCATAAATCAACCGGCGGTTGATTTATAAGCGTGCCACTAATAAGCATGCTTATTACTAGCAACGTGCGTACACACATGCCACTAATAAGCAAGGGCTAAAGAAGGTCAAAACTGCACATGCTCACGTGCCACTAATAAGCGTGTGACCTTAAAGGTGCTGATACAAATGCTCATTAGTGGCACGTGAACATGCGCAGTATTGAGCTTCTTGAGCTATTAGTAGCTCAATGTGCACGCTTAATAATCAACCGCCGGTTGATTTATGACCACGTTTATTTGATTTGCGAGTGGAAGGGGTATCTTTTGAGCATGTGCGAAAAGGCTTGCATATTATGAGCATTCTTATGTTATTCGCGGCTAGTATTATCAATGCGATCTTCTCAGTCCGCGACATATGAAACAAATATGGCGCGTTGGGGAGATGATAAAACATTACTTTTCCTGACTTGTTATAGGAATCACGAATGTTTGTGGAATTTATTGGTTCACTTCCAGTTGCAGTTTCCATTTTGAACAAGAGTGTCTCTATTCTATGACAAGAGCATGCCACTAATAAGCATGTGTGTTTGATTGTTAGCTTTGAGCATGGTTATTTATAAGTATGCCTAAAAGAATCATGCTAATAATGAGCAAGTGTGTTCAGTTGTTAGGGCATGCTAGTTTTGAGCATGCCAGTAATAAGCATGTGTATCTGTCTGTACCTTTAGGGTATTTTTACGTGTGGCTGGGTGTTGACGATGATTAATTTTTTTTAACCTATTTATATAAAATGTATTTTGTATAAAGTGTACTTGCATATATGCGTAAATAAGTTATAAGTAAGTTATAATTGTAAACTTTCCCTGTCTCAACACAGAGCTCTCTAGTGAGACAGGCATAGTATAATTTAACCTTATCAATGTATTAGGTCCTTACATATGAAACTGGCGTTTTGCCCTACTGGCAAATTTGATCTCAAATATCTTCTCTTTGGTTAGGAATTCCAAATCCAAATTTATACAGCTATTTACTCATGTATTTGTGTTTTAAAAATTATAATTCATTTGTTTTTTCCTCAATTGTTTTTTTCTTTGCGTCACTCAGTTTACAAAATGAAAAACTTGAAATATCGCGTTATTTACGAGTACGAGTTCCACCGTGGCACCAGTGCTGCAGAAACGGCTCGAAGGATTAATGATGTGTATGGCGACGGTGCCGCAAAAGAAAACAAAGGGCGTTTTTTGTTCCAACGTTTTCGTTCTGGAGATTTCGACCTGCAGAACAAGCCCCGTGGACGGCCGGAGACCAAAGTTGATAATGAAGAATTGAAGACTATTGTGGAAGCGGTAAAGCGGTGGAAGTAAAGCAATGAAATAAAAATAAAAAAAGATTAAGGAGCCCTCCGTCTTCACAGGTCCCCGAACACATTCTACGAGTCCTCAATACATAACTTCCCCATTGCTGGGCGAATACCTGTCTAGGAGCACACGTCTCCAAGGACGAATGTCCCGCGAGCATGCTCACGCGTAATAACTTCAATTTACTTTTTGAAATCGGTTGACCCTGAAAAGGCAGATTATTTGAAGATTAATGTTGGAACAGCGATACTCCTTTTGACTTGCTGGAAGCCCGCATGAACAGGCCCGGACACAGTTATCCGTATTACGATCGCCTCAAAAACGCAATTTTCCGTGTGCATGGTGCCACTGCTAATTTCAAAAAATAATAATATTTCGAAATTATCGTGATTAACTTTGTGGAAGTTCATTGTAAATAACTATGAATAAAACACAACGTTGTTTACTTCACACAATGACACTTTAATTAAACAAATTAATTAAAACGTTTTCGATGCTTATAGTATATTACTGAAGATGATGTATGATGAGTATATTATGATGAGTATATTACTGAAGATGATGTATGATGAGTATATTATGATGAGTATATTATGATGAGTATATTATGATGAGTATATTACTGAAGATGATGTATGATGAGTATATTATGATGAGTATATTATGATGAGTATATTACTGAAGATGATGTATGATGATATAGTATGATGAGTATATTATGATGAGTATATTATGATGAGTATATTACTGAAGATGATGGATGATGAGGATATTATGATAGTATATTATTGAGGAGAGTATATTATGATGAGTATATTATGATGAGTATATTATGATGAGTATATTATGATGAGTATATTATGATGAGTATATTATGATGAGTATATTATGATGAGTATATTATGATGAGTATATTATGATGAGTATATTACTGAAGATGATGTATGATGAGTATATTATGATGAGTATATTATGATGAGTATATTATGATGAGTATATTATGATGAGTATATTACTGAAAATGATGTATGATGAGTATATATTATGATGAGTATATTATGATGAGTATATTATGATGAGTATATTACTGAAGATGATGTATGATGAGTATATTACTGAAGATGATGTATGATGAGTATATTATGATGAGTATATTACTGAAGATGATGTATGATGAGTATATTATGATGAGTATATTATGATGAGTATATTACTGAAGATGATGTATGATGAGTATATTATGATGAGTATATTATGATGAGTATATTATGATGAGTATATTATGATGAGTATATTATGATGAGTATATTACTGAAGATGATGTATGATGAGTATATATTATGATGAGTATATTACTGAAGATGATG
This sequence comes from Agrypnia vestita, assembly GCA_016648135.1. Classification (NCBI taxonomy): domain Eukaryota; kingdom Metazoa; phylum Arthropoda; class Insecta; order Trichoptera; family Phryganeidae; genus Agrypnia; species Agrypnia vestita. The sequence goes on along the minus strand of JADDOH010024091.1, from coordinate 11,955 downwards.
CATGATGAGTACATTATGATGAGTATATCATGATGAGTATATTATGATGAGTATATTATGATGAGTATATTATGATGAGTATATTACTGAAGATGATGTATGATGAGTATATATTATGATGAGTATATTACTGAAGATGATGCATGATGAGTATATTATGATGAGTATATTATGATGAGTATATTATGATGAGTATATTATGATGAGTATATTATGATGAGTATATTATGATGAGTATATTATGATGAGTATATTACTGAAGATGATGCAGTAAGCATCGAAAATGTTTAATTAAACTGTCATCGTGTGAAGTAAAAAATAATAGTTTACAAAATGTTAAAAACCCGAGTTGCATAAATTATTTTAAAAACATTATGTAATATTTATGTCCTTTAAGAGGAAAGATATCGCGTGTATATTTTCTTAAATAATCTTCAACCATTGTTCTGTCTTTCACTGGGTCCAACTTGATCCCCGTATAAACATGATTAAACATAATAATTTCGTTGTCTGTCCGTCCGTCCGTCTGTCCGTCCCCTAACTTCATGTAGCGTCCGTAATTTCGTCCGAAACGGCCTGAGATGGGGCTTGAACCCCGGGCTACCACACCCGAACCGACCGTTTCCCGAACTCCGTGGAGCGCCAAAAAGATGTTATAAGTATATACTAGGGCTTAGCAAAGACGAGAACCAATATACCGTCATTTTTGACGGGTTGCAGCTAGTGTGAAATTGACACCGTTATATACCGTCACATGTCGTGGCTAGAGAGAAATGGATGAAATCGCTAGAAATTAATTATCGATTTACCAATTAATGATTAATAAACTAGAAAATCAAAGTCTACAAAGTCCCTTAACACTATTAAACTTAAAACTTACTAATAATAGTTAGTTTTTTTTAATAAAACACTTTAATTTTTTTTATTTCCAAAGTATGAATTGCGCCAATAAGTGACGTAATTATAAAACAGAATGCCGTCGGCAGCGGCGTCATTTATTGGCACATTTCATACTTTGGAATTTTTATTTTTAAATAATAATTAAGGTGTTTTCATTAAAAATGTATTAATTAGTGAGTAAAATGAGCGAGCCTTACGGTAGTCTCACATGATGTGTAAAATTTGACGTTTCACAATTACACATATCAATTGAGCAGCGACAGAAATCAAACTCAAAATTTAAATATATTTATTAATTAGTAAATACAAGTAAAGAAAATGTATGTGCATTTATTTATTATTGAATTTTGCCGCACTAGGTAGGTACAGTATATCTACATACGCATTTTGTTTAGATAGGTGTTTGGTCAATTATATATTTTTATTTATATTCATAGATGGCGGTAGTGTGTCGCCATACATATAGTATAAAAACTTAAAAATAATCACATAAATTACATAAAATTTGAGAATGTAAATCATTAAGGTTAGTTATTGTTTACATTAATGTAAAAAAAAAGTATTTATTGGATAGTTTCGAAGATTCAAAGTTACAACATCCACACGCTTGACACCAGCCTCGCAACATATATACAAAATCAGAAGCATTGGCTGGTAGAGTGCGTTTTCGCTGTGATGACACTCGCTGAACATCGATTTGTTTATTTTCTGTTACGCATCCATTTTCACGAAATCACTGCCACAGATTGCATCAGAAAGCGAGAGGAAAGATGTCACACACAAAAATTAATATTAAATTTCCCACGGCACTAGAGACCACCCCGGGTCGCGCCCGTGCGCGCCTTATTTAATCCGGTGCGCCTTTTCGTGGATCGCAATTGTAGCGATTCAGATACAAACCCGAGGCAACACCAGTTGGTTGAATGGCCATCCCGCCTCGGATTATTGTCAGCGCTCTTAGCGTCCGTGAAATCCGTCGGAAGCTGCGAATGGGAGAACGGACCGCGGATACGGGAGGAATGTCAGGAGAGAGGATTACCGGGCCGGCGGGGTAGTGGCGACACATCGCGCACAATTAGATCCACCCGATTGATCCAAAGGCAGGATGCTGTCTATTATACACATGAAGTGAGGTCTACAATTTGAAATACCTGGAAAGATTTACCGAATAACGCAGCAATTAAACGTTGACACGAGGAAGTGGCAAGGTCACAAGCGAGACGTCGGTGATGAAGGAACGGTTTTCGCCGACAGTGGGAGCGGTTCTGGCTGCGCTCGCGCCGCGTCGTGCTCGAGGGGCATGCGAGAACACCGCAAATACCTCCGATCGGAGAGGCTGGACATCCATTGTGCGGACAGACAGCGTTGGCAGGTGCGTTCGACGGCTCGAATCGGAAGCAATTCCCTTTTTCTGCACATGTGCATTGTACGCGGAGAACATTATAGCAACAACTGTACGCACTTGCTCGTTATTAGCATGCTTATTTATGCATGTTCGTGAATGAGCACGCTCAAAGCTAACAATCAAACACATACCTAGGCATGCTCCTGTCATAGAACGTTGTCGAGTAGGGCCCCCACCCCACTAGGACAAGGAGATGAACATGATGATGACGTTTTTACGCTAATTAAAACATAAATTAACATAGTACTTAAATATTCCCAAAATATATATCAACATAAATCAACATGAATAATCATAGATAGAAACACATTTTCACATCTGGCACAAAGTAAAGAAGACTTAAAAAAAAAACATGAAACAACGTAACATGATCATACGTAAAAGTTACTTTTCATATCTTTTGCACTTAACCTACGAAAAGTAGTGAGACTATTTACTTTCTTCACATTGGCTGGCAGTTCATTGAACAATTTAACACCTTTATAATACAAACTATCTTGTGTTCCTGCCAGTTTTGTTTATTTGCTTATTTTAAGCATGCTCATGAATGAGCACCCTCAAAGCTAACAGTCGATCACACATGTTTATTACTAGCATGCTCTTGTCATAGAACAAAACTGTTCTTGTTCAAAATGAAAACATTGCAAACTGAAACAGTGAACCAATAAATCAAAACAGTTCCGATTTGAATCATTCGTGTCTTTTGATAAAGTTTCATAAGCATAACTTCTTGCTTTATTTTTTTTACATAGCGGTATTCCACAGACATTCGTGATTCCTATAATAAGTCACGAAAAGTAATGTTTTGTCATCTCCCCAACGCGCCATATTTGTTTCATCTGTCGCGGACTGAGAAGATCGCATCGATAATCGATACTGGCCGCGAATGACATTAGCAAGCTCATAAGCAAGCCTGTTCACACATGCTCAAATGATACCTCCTCCACCCGCAAATCAAATGAACATTCTCATAAATCAACCGGCGGTTGATTTTTGAGCGTGCTAGTAATGAGCATGCTTATTACTAGTAATATGCGTAGAGACATGCTACTAAATAGCAATGGCTCAAGAAGGTCAATACTGCGCATGCTCACGTGCTACTAATGTGTATCAGTACCTAACTTGATAGACATGGTATTCTATCATGGGTGGAAATGGTGAACGTTACATGGTGTAAAGTGATCACTTATTCAACCGTACGATAGGTCGATAGCCCTATGAACACCCAAAAACTTCCATACCTACTTTCCCATAAAAAATATAACTTCGTCTCTTTGAGACATCTAAAATATTTGATGATTTTATGATCTCGATAAAATGAGTACAAGTTATACATGAGTACGATTATAAAGACAATGATAGATACTCGAAGGGCGATAGCCTCCGGCCTACGCCGGGGGCCCTGGAAGACTGACATGCCCGTATAGGGCGTGGGCTGCTTTTTTATATGATTTGCGAGCAAAGAAGTTTCCTGAAGTGTAGCTGTGTGTGCGGAGAAATTGTCGGAAATGCTGACGGTGCAATGACCTGTAGGCCGCTCTTGTACCCTGCTCGTGCCTTGATTTCGTTTACGCAGCATTGTGTGTGTGTCCTAGATTGGTGGTTTATGTATTATGGTATGAAATTCCACAGTAATAAACTAAGTTAATACGTTTGATTATATTCATAATTAGTCTACTTCTTCTTCATCAGCCTTTGTCTCTCCACTGCTGGATATAGACATCTTCCTTCTCTTTCCATCCTTCCTGATTGTTGGCTAATTGTAGCCATTTCTTTCCCCCCACAGCGGCTATATCGTCGGCCCATCTTTTTTGAGGTCTTCCGATGCCTCTTTTATTCTCCCAAGGTCTCCATTTCAGAACTCTGGGAGGCCATCTTGTAGCATCCTGCCTTGCAACGTGTCCTGCCCATAGCCATTTTGGCTTCACTACACGATCCATGATATCCACTACTCTAGTTCTGCGTCTAATTTACTCATTTCTAATTCTATCTCTTAGGCTAACTCCAAGCATGGTTCTCTGCATGGATGGTTGCTTGCATTTGAGATTTTCTACACTTTTCTTTGTAAGGACCATAGTCTCCAAATCATACGTCATCACTGGCAGTATGCATGATTCAAAGGCTTTTCTTTTTAGGCTAATTGGGATCTCTTTGTTCTCGAAGATATGTTTGAGTTTGCCAAAAGCAGCCCAGCTCATTCCCATTCGTCATAATGAATAACCACAAAGCAATAGCAAAATACAATAGAAGAAAAAAATGATTGCTGATGACGCCTGAGAAGATTCGACGATCCGCGCTTGTCGCAGCTAGGAAATGCAATCCCGAACCGAAAAATCGGACGAGATTATCGGGATTATCGGGATTATCGGGATTGATCAGCATTTTATATGTTTTGTATGTTTAATTGTGTATGTCTATAGAGCTTTTAGTAAGTGCTTAAAAATTATACTCATGTCACATTCAAATAATGAAAATTGCTTTGAATAATATTTGCTGTGTTTTATCAACCAAACATAGTAATAAAAACTACTACTGACTCTACTACATTGACTAATTGATGCTTGGAAAAACACCTACAAAAACATTAATGCAATGTGTACTAATGAACATTTTATTAAAATTACTGACTTAAAAATGCAAGGCATTGTCGTTAATTGCTATTCAGCTCTATAAACAAACAAAAAAAACAAATGTATTTGGGATCCCGATCCGTAGGGATCCCGCGGGATTGGAAATTCTAATCTCGAGGGATCCCGAAAGGGCAATCCCGACTCGGGACTGCATTCCCTAGTCGCAGCCCTGCCGCGGTACCTGGCGAGGACAATCGCGCCTCGCGGAGTGGTCCGGGACAATCGCACTTTCCGTTTGGTCACTTTCCGGGTCTTTGTGCCGCGCTCAATTGGAAGGATGAACGAATGTTTCCAATTCGCAGAACCATAAAATGACGCCTTTATCTTCCCGGGTATTCACAGAAACGAGACCTGTTATTGAATTCGAAAAAACGGAGAAATAAGCCGAGAATTGGTCGACACATCACAGTTTTACTTCCCCTGGAGCACTGCTATAAGGTACAGATGCACGTGCTTATTACTGGCACACTCATTAGCATGCTCATAAATAAGCATGTTCAAAGCTAACAATCAAACACACATGCTTAGTAGTGGCATACACTTGTCATATAATATACTCGGTCACCGCTATGTAAAAATAATATAGCGAGAAATAATGTTTATGAAACTTTATTAATAGACATGAATGATTCAAATCTTATAATAAAAATTAAAAAAACTAAAATCCAAAATATTTTCATTTATTGGATCACTTGAATTTTCTATTTCAATTTGCAAAGTTTCAATTTTGAACAAGAGCGTCTCTATTCTATGGCAAGAGCATGCCACTAATAAGCATGTGTGTTTGATTGCTAGCTTTGAGCATGCTTATTTATGAGCATGCTAATAATGAGCAAGTGTGTACAGTTGTTAGGGCATGCTAGTTTTGAGCATGCTAACGAGCATGCCAGTAATCTGTATATCTGTACCTTTAATCCATGGCCACGTCAATACACTTCCGTGCTTCTATGATACTATATATATAGCAAAGCGTGTTGTAGCATCGCGTGGCGTGTTGTATACGTGCACGATTCGCAACAAGTGTCGACACGTCACGTCGTGTCACGTTTTGGTACATAGTATGTTTCAACCTTAAATATGCCTATTTCTATTTTGTACGATTATCTTTAAAACAATCTTGCTATTTAAGAATTGGGCGGAACATTAGGAAGTGGAATTTTCGTCCAAGCCTCTTTCCAGGAAAGCACTGACAGAACGGATGCTGGAATAATAAGCAGTTCAGGCCCGGTTGTTTCAAGTTCGATCAAAGTAAGCGTTTTAGCAAATAAGCATACAACTCTCGCCTCATCCACACTCATACATCTTGGCATGCAAGTTCGCCGGTTGTTGAGACTTCTGACGGGACCATCTTCCAGTATCTGGTTAATCTGGTCACGCCACGTCTTCCGCGGTCGCCCTGTCTTCCTGGCGCCGTCAACCCTTGCGTTATATATCTATCTTACCATTCTTTCCTCATTCATTCTCTCAGCATGCCCAAACCACCTGAGCGGCCCTTTTTTAATTCTACGAATTATGCTAAGATCAGCTTTGCATTCATTCCTACTATCTTCATTCCTTACTCTATTATGAATGGATTTGCAACAAATACGTCTAAGGGATCTCATCTCCACTGCATTCAATCGACTTTCGTTCCTCTTCTGCCGGCTCCAGGCTTCACGTCCATACATCAGTGTGGGTATCAGAACCCCATTATGTACCGCTAGTTTTGCCTCGGTAGACACATTATATTAGAAATTATTGCATTCAAAGCACTGTTCACCTAATTCCTCAGTCCCTCTCCTCTCGATATCTTTCTCAACATTCCCTCTTCTATCGAACACACTTCCCAATAATATCAGAACCATCAAAAACAGTTTTCCAACAACAGATAAAAATCTTTCTTTGGTTTTTTTTAGAGAAATAGAATTTTAAAAGGAAATAAAATACAAAATCGTAATGATATTGACTTTGTTGAAAAGATAATTTACATCAGTGTTTAAATATAGTTTTTTTTAGAGGTTTGTTTTCAGAATTGGCTACATTTCAGTCAATGGTGCTCTAAATGGTGCTCTAAATGCAATTATGGCCATACGAATCTGTCAAAGGAAGCAAGACTAGCGGTACATAATGGTGTTCTGGTGTCAGCCCTGGAAGTGAAGCCTGGCATTGGCAAAAAAGGAGTGAAAGTATGTGAAACCATTGATCAACTTAATGCTGGTTGTAGTGTGGTTGAGAGAATATAGAAAAGAGTGGTAAGATGTTTCGGTCATGTAGAAATATGAGCGAGGAAAGGATGGATAAGGAGATATATGTGACGAATGTTCAACAGAAATAGAGGGCGTCCGCGAAAGACCTGGCTCGATCAGATACTGTATTGGAGGATAGCCTGTTAAAAGCCTCGTGAGAAGAAACCGCCTTCAAAGATTTTATTGATTCCCGTCCGAATGGTTTTTTTAGTAAAGGGATCGATTAACTGGAGATGGCAAAAGTGCATAGATAGCAATGGTACATACTTTGATTAAATAAATAAAAATCGGCTTTATGTTCCTCCCATACTAAACGCCAATCAACGCCAATGATACTACGGCATTTCGTACCATAATACATACACAGACACACACGAACGTGGCAAGAATGCCGCGTAAACAAATCGAGGCACAGTAGTGTCTACACGAGTCTATACAGGCCATTGCACCGTCAGCAATCCACACACACAGCCAGACTTTAAGAAAGTTCTTTGTTCGCAAAACATATAAAAACCAGCCAACGTCCTATAAGGACATGTCAGTCCCTCAGCAATCCCCGGCTTAGCCGGAGGCTCTAGTCCATCGAGTATCTATCCTTGTCTTTGTAATCGTACTTATGTATAACTTTCATTTTTTCATTTTTCATTTTCATTTGGTCTGACTATCTGAGGTATGTTCGGTGAGTGGCGTTTTACCCGTTTGGGCCGTTTGGGCAGTCCCGTTTTCTTTTGGTTCTGATAGGAGTTGTTCGTGGGAGATACTGTCGAGTACTTCCCACGAATCGATGAAGATACCTGTACGATTACTTGATTTGTTCAATTTATTTTGCACAATGGTGAGTGTTTTGCGGTTGCGCCCTGTGTGCATATTCGCCCACTGAACCCGAATGGGCTCTCATCTATTGTAGAATTGACTTTGTGATTGAGTTTGGTCTCTTTTAACTGCTTATTCTGTATTATTGTTTACTTGACTGCTTATTCTATATATTGTACTATGTATTTATTAAGATTTTGATACATTACATTTTCTCTTCTTTCTTTCTCATTGTTATTTATTAGATTACTATGATTGTAAGTGTTTATTCCTCTCACACACAAGAATCATAATTCTTTTTGGTGCGGTATATACAAAAAAAAATTGATTTGTAAACATTGTCTATGTATGATTGTAAAAAAATTTATAATTATTATCTATATATCTATATAATATATTTATTATATATATTATTATATATATATATATTTATATATATATATATATATATTTAATTAAATAAATTTAAAAAAACTTGTAATTGTTTAACCGAGCGAACAAAATCATCAATCCTTTTATCATTTACACCGCATTAAATCTATTCGCAAAAGCATCCCAACAGAAGCAACAAAATCACTAATAAATGCATACGTTATCTCTCGCTTACACTACTGTAATGGTATCTACGCTCATCTCCCGAAACAGGAAATAAACAAATTACAATCTGTATTTAATGCCGCCGCAAGACTCATTACCGGCGTTTCAAAGTTTGCGCACATCTCAACCCATCTTCAAAACCTTCACTGGCTTAGATGTCCAGAGAGGATTGAATATAAGCTTTGCCTTACAATATTTAAGGCTATTCACAACATGGCCCCTCAATACATAACCGACTTTTGCATTCCATTCTCCGCAAATAATAGACAACTAACACTTCGCTCAGCATCAACATCTAATACAAATAGGTTAGCTGAAGTAAATCGCGTCCACAAAACTAATTTCGGTGATCGTGCTTTCGCGGTGGCTGGACCAAAGTTATGGAACAAACTACCTAATAAACTGAAACAAACAGACAGCTTACCACAGTTCAAAAAACAACTTAAGACGCATTTATTTAGACAATTATATAAAAACCTATAGAATCTGACCACAACAACGCTAGCTAATGTTTTCCACTCCTATTGTGCACTCCGCGAAAACACCTAATTCTTTCAGGCACTCGCAACTATTATAGTACTCAATTTTAATTCCATTTCTTGTATGCCACCTAGTAATAGTAAATAAGTTTTTTCTTTTCTAGCAGTAAGTTGTTTTGTAAGATAATAATTTTTCTGTGTAGAGCGCCCTTGAGGTGAGTATTCGCGAAAACGGCGCTATATAAGTTATCCAATTATTATTATTATTATTGTTAGGGACTTCACGCCTTTCCCGTCGCAGGACAGGTGATGATCCTAAAAGCAGCTTCTTCATATACATCAGACACCATCCTCAACCAAAAACTTCAAAATACCATATTCTAATACATTAAACATTCATTTTTTTGGAATATCCAACATTCTGTATTGTGGATAATTCCCTCCAGGGCTGCTGCATACTTCTCGGAAGTCCACCCAAACAAGTGCCGGCTTTCTAAAGCATTTGGGGCTCTACCTGGTCGTGGAATTCCAGCCATCCATGACCAGGGACGGCGATCGATATGGGACCAAACGCGTGATATTGATTCCTTTGAATTGTGCTTTTACGGCCGTGCCGATAAATGTACTTATTAAAATAAAACACAAATTACTTTGTTTAATAATCCTGATGAAGAGAAAATGTTCTCTTCATCAGGATTATATTACACAATAATCCTGATGAAGAGAACGTTGTTCTCGAAACATGTAGATTTTTTAATCTAATATAGTGGTGAAAACAAAGTAATTTGTGTTTTATTTTAATAATAATGTCACCACAAAGTTCAAGCCTTCATTCAGAAGAAGAAAAAATATTCTTCGAACAGTTAAAATGTACTTACATGAATCTAAGGTATTTTTTTTATTATTTATGTAAATTAGTAATTTTATCCGAAAACAAACAGATGATGGGTGAGAATGAAAAATATGCAGAATATAAAAAATCGATAAGGACCTAATAATTAAGGTTTATTGAAAGGTTACTAGTATTTGTCAAATTGGACTTACTCGTAAATAATTGATTTGTATTTGTTTTGATTGTTGCTTGACGGCCAATAAGAATCATAGCGGTACATAATGGCGTTCTAGTGCCAACCCTGATGTATGGAAGTGAAGCCTGGAATTGGCAAAAGAGGAGTGAAAGTTGACTGAATGCAGTCACTAAGACGCTTGTGTGGAAAATTTTTGGTCGATGGAGTGAGGAATGAACAAATTAGACGTGAATGCAATGCTGGCTGTAGTGTGGTAAATAGAATAAAGAAAGGAGTGCTGAGATGGTTTGGTCATGTGCAACGTATGAACGAAGAAAGGATGGTTAAGAAATGGTTAAGATAATTGAAAATATATACAACATAAAAAAAAATATGTTTGGATGTTCTTACGGTGGAATTGGTGAGCGTTGCATTGTGTGAAGTGTTCATTCAAGCCAGCTCATACGGGTACTAAGCTCTGTGGCTACCTTATAAAGACATCTATACATGTCACCCTTATATATAGTTTCGTCTCTGTGAGATTTCAATAATTTATCGTAATTAAATCGAGTCATTGTTTCTTCCGAACATATATTATATGGGGTATCTCATAGCTAGCAGCAAAAACTGTACAGGTGGATTCTTGCTTTGATAATGAGTCAAAAAATTTCAAGCAACCATGGCCTAATATCAATAGTAATATGCAATATCAATGTTCGCATTTTTTTCAGTTGAACTATCTTTACGGTAACTTATGTTGATTATGAAAAATCAATGTAAAAATTTTTTTTTTATTATTTATTTATTTGTTAAATGTACAAACTTAAGAGCGGCTGTATTGAATATAATATAATTAATACACATTTATATTACACGCTAACCCACTTTTAAATGAGAATTTATTCTCGTGTTTAAAAGTGGGGGCATTGTCATATATGTATACATCTATTATTAATGAAATCGTTAGTGTAAGACATTAGATTAAATAAGTAAGATATAGAAAAAGAAACATTAGATTAATTTATAAAAATTAAGACATTAAATAAAGTAAGTAAGATATAAACAATACAAGAAGACAAAAATGTACGACATTAGATTAAGTAAATCAATCAATATATATAAAAGGAAACCCGTCTTTCCCTACACGCCAAGTTTTCTCCACAACCACCCACAGGTGGTTATGGTGGTGGATAGCCCTTGGTGCCACATCGAAAATTGCGAGTTTGGTGGGCGTGGCTGTGCTTGGGTGGGAGTGGGTGATGAAAATGTGTTCCGGAAAAACCTGCTCCAGAAAGTTCCGGAAGGAGAAGGTTCTCGAAAATTCCCGAAAGTTCTATAAGGTTCTAAACTGAGTGGCGGAATGTGTCGATGTGTTTAGAAGGTTCCTGTATATTCAATAAATTTCTGGATAGTTCTGGAAGGAGAATGTTCTAGAAGGTTCGCGAAACTTCTAGACGATCCAAACAGTGTACTAAAAATCTACACGTGCGAAGCCGCGCGGGCACAGCTAGTTTAGTTATAAAAATTAAGAATTTTAATAACATTTAAAATAGATATATATTGATTGATTTTGGTAAGATTTTTTCATTGCATTATTGTGTTTGTTTTTTATAGAAGATTTTTCAATTTAGTTTTGAATTTTCTATAATTTTTTTCCGTCTTCATTTCATTGGGAAGAGCATTAAAGAACGATACTCCTTGATAGGAGAAACGGTGGTGGGCTGTGCTAGTATTACATTTAGGTATCAGAATATTTGCTTCAATAGAACACGTGACAATAACATACATACATCTTAAATCTATTTTATTTAAATAAAATAGTATCTTGTTGGTCTTGCGATCTCTCGCCTCGTGATCCAACGGTCGCTGGTTTGAACCTCACTTGAGACGCAAGTTAGT
>JADDOH010024090.1:0-14675 GCA_016648135.1 Agrypnia vestita | reverse complement strand
GCCGCGAATGACATTAGCAAGCTCATAAGCAAGCCTGTTCACACATGCTCAAATGATACCTCCTCCACCCGCAAATCAAATGAACATTCTCATAAATCAACCGGCGGTTGATTTTTGAGCGTGCTAGTAATGAGCATGCTTATTACTAGTAATATGCGTAGAGACATGCTACTAAATAGCAATGGCTCAAGAAGGTCAATACTGCGCATGCTCACGTGCTACTAATGTGTATCAGTACCTAACTTGATAGACATGGTATTCTATCATGGGTGGAAATGGTGAACGTTACATGGTGTAAAGTGATCACTTATTCAACCGTACGATAGGTCGATAGCCCTATGAACACCCAAAAACTTCCATACCTACTTTCCCATAAAAAATATAACTTCGTCTCTTTGAGACATCTAAAATATTTGATGATTTTATGATCTCGATAAAATGAGTACAAGTTATACATGAGTACGATTATAAAGACAATGATAGATACTCGAAGGGCGATAGCCTTCGGCCTACGCCGGGGGCCCTGGAAGACTGACATGCCCGTATAGGGCGTGGGCTGCTTTTTTATATGATTTGCGAGCAAAGAAGTTTCCTGAAGTGTAGCTGTGTGTGCGGAGAAATTGTCGGAAATGCTGACGGTGCAATGACCTGTAGGCCGCTCTTGTACCCTGCTCGTGCCTTGATTTCGTTTACGCAGCATTGTGTGTGTGTCCTAGATTGGTGGTTTATGTATTATGGTATGAAATTCCACAGTAATAAACTAAGTTAATACGTTTGATTATATTCATAATTAGTCTACTTCTTCTTCATCAGCCTTTGCCTCTCCACTGCTGGATATAGACATCTTCCTTCTCTTTCCATCCTTCCTTGTTGTTGGCTAATTGTAGCCATTTCTTTCCCCCCACAGCGGCTATATCGTCGGCCCATCTTTTTTGAGGTCTTCCGATGCCTCTTTTATTCTCCCAAGGTCTCCATTTCAGAACTCTGGGAGGCCATCTTGTAGCATCCTGCCTTGCGACGTGTCCTGCCCATAGCCATTTTGGCTTCACTACACGATCCATTATATCCACTACTCTAGTTCTGCGTCTAATTTACTCATTTCTAATTCTATCTCTTAGGCTAACTCCAAGCATGGTTCTCTCCATGTATCGTTGCTTGCATTTGAGCTTTTCTACACTTTTCTTTGTAAGGACCATAGTCTCCAAATCATACGTCATCACTGGAAGTATGCATGATTCAAAGGCTTTTCTTTTTAGGCTAATTGGGATCTCTTTGTTCTCGAAGATATGTTTGAGTTTGCCAAAAGCCGCCCAGCTCATTCCCATTCGTCATAATGAATAACCACAAAGCAATAGCAAAATACAATAGAAGAAAAAAATGATTGCTGATGACGCCTGAGAAGATTCGACGATCCGCGCTTGTCGCAGCTAGGAAATGCAATCCCGAACCGAAAAATCGGACGAGATTATCGGGATTATCGGGATTGATCAGCATTTTATATGTTTTGTATGTTTAATTGTGTATGTCTATAGAGCTTTTAGTAAGTGCTTAAAAATTATACTCATGTCACATTCAAATAATGAAAATTGCTTTGAATAATATTTGCTGTGTTTTATCAACCAAACATAGTAATAAAAACTACTACTGACTCTACTACATTGACTAATTGATGCTTGGAAAAACACCTACAAAAACATTAATGCAATGTGTACTAATGAACATTTTATTAAAATTACTGACTTAAAAATGCAAGGCATTGTCGTTAATTGCTATTCAGCTCTATAAACAAACAAAAAAAACAAATGTATTTGGGATCCCGATCCGTAGGGATCCCGCGGGATTGGAAATTCTAATCTCGAGGGATCCCGAAAGGGCAATCCCGACTCGGGACTGCATTCCCTAGTCGCAGCCCTGCCGCGGTACCTGGCGAGGACAATCGCGCCTCGCGGAGTGGTCCGGGACAATCGCACTTTCCGTTTGGTCACTTTCCGGGTCTTTGTGCCGCGCTCAATTGGAAGGATGAACGAATGTTTCCAATTCGCAGAACCATAAAATGACGCCTTTATCTTTCCGAGTATTCACAGAAACGAGACCTGTTATTGAATTCGAAAAAACGGAGAAATAAGCCGAGAATTGGTCGACACATCACAGTTTTACTTCCCCTGGAGCACTGCTATAAGGTACAGACACACGTGCTTATTACTGGCACACTCATTAGCATGCTCATAAATAAGCATGTTCAAAGCTAACAATCAAACACACGTGCTTAGTAGTGGCATACACTTGTCATATAATATACTCGGTCACCGCTATGTAAAAATAATATAGCGAGAAATAATGTTTATGAAACTTTATTAATAGACATGAATGATTCAAATCTTATAATAAAAATTATAAAAACTAAAATCCAAAATATTTTCATTTATTGGATCACTTGAATTTTCTATTTCAATTTGCAAAGTTTCAATTTTGAACAAGAGCGTCTCTATTCTATGGCAAGAGCATGCCACTAATAAGCATGTGTGTTTGATTGCTAGCTTTGAGCATGCTTATTTATGAGCATGCTAATAATGAGCAAGTGTGTACAGTTGTTAGGGCATGCTAGTTTTGAGCATGCTAATGAGCATGCCAGTAATCTGTATATCTGTACCTTTAATCCATGGCCACGTCAATACACTTCCGTGCTTCTATGATACTATATATATAGCAAAGCGTGTTGTAGCATCGCGTGGCGTGTTGTATACGTGCACGATTCGCAACAAGTGTCGACACGTCACGTCGTGTCACGTTTTGGTACATAGTATGTTTCAACCTTAAATATGCCTATTTCTATTTTGTACGATTATCTTTAAAACAATCTTGCTATTTAAGAATTGGGCGGAACATTAGGAAGTGGAATTTTCGTCCAAGCCTCTTTCCAGGAAAGCACTGACAGAACGGATGCTGGAATAATAAGCAGTTCAGGCCCGGTTGTTTCAAGTTCGATCAAAGTAAGCGTTTTAGCAAATAAGCATACAACTCTCGCCTCATCCACACTCATACATCTTGGCATGCAAGTTCGCCGGTTGTTGAGACTTCTGACGGGACCATCTTCCAGTATCTGGTTAATCTGGTCACGCCACGTCTTCCGCGGTCGCCCTGTCTTCCTGGCGCCGTCAACCCTTGCGTTATATATCTATCTTACCATTCTTTCCTCATTCATTCTCTCAGCATGCCCAAACCACCTGAGCGGCCCTTTTTTAATTCTACGAATTATGCTAAGATCAGCTTTGCATTCATTCCTACTATCTTCATTCCTTACTCTATTATGAATGGATTTGCAACAAATACGTCTAAGGGATCTCATCTCCACTGCATTCAATCGACTTTCGTTCCTCTTCTGCCGGCTCCAGGCTTCACGTCCATACATCAGTGTGGGTATCAGAACCCCATTATGTACCGCTAGTTTTGCCTCGGTAGACACATTATATTAGAAATTATTGCATTCAAAGCACTGTTCACCTAATTCCTCAGTCCCTCTCCTCTCGATATCTTTCTCAACATTCCCTCTTCTATCGAACACACTTCCCAATAATATCAGAACCATCAAAAACAGTTTTCCAACAACAGATAAAAATCTTTCTTTGGTTTTTTTTAGAGAAATAGAATTTTAAAAGGAAATAAAATACAAAATCGTAATGATATTGACTTTGTTGAAAAGATAATTTACATCAGTGTTTAAATATAGTTTTTTTTAGAGGTTTGTTTTCAGAATTGGCTACATTTCAGTCAATGGTGCTCTAAATGGTGCTCTAAATGCAATTATGGCCATACGAATCTGTCAAAGGAAGCAAGACTAGCGGTACATAATGGTGTTCTGGTGTCAGCCCTGGAAGTGAAGCCTGGCATTGGCAAAAAAGGAGTGAAAGTATGTGAAACCATTGATCAATTTAATGCTGGTTGTAGTGTGGTTGAGAGAATATAGAAAAGAGTGGTAAGATGTTTCGGTCATGTAGAACTATGAGCGAGGAAAGGATGGATAAGGAGATATATGTGACGAATGTTCAACAGAAATAGAGGGCGTCCGCGAAAGACCTGGCTCGATCAGATACTGTATTGGAGGATAGCCTGTTAAAAGCCTCGTGAGAAGAAACCGCCTTCAAAGATTTTATTGATTCCCGTCCGAATGGTTTTTTTAGTAAAGGGATCGATTAACTGGAGATGGCAAAAGTGCATAGATAGCAATGGTACATACTTTGATTAAATAAATATATTATAATAAAAAAAAATCGGCTTTATGTTCCTCCCATACTAAACGCCAATCAACGCCAATGATACTACGGCATTTCGTACCATAATACATACACAGACACACACGAACGTGGCAAGAATGCCGCGTAAACAAATCGAGGCACAGTAGTGTCTACACGAGTCTATACAGGCCATTGCACCGTCAGCAATCCACACACACAGCCAGACTTTAAGAAAGTTCTTTGTTCGCAAAACATATAAAAACCAGCCAACGTCCTATAAGGACATGTCAGTCCCTCAGCAATCCCCGGCTTAGCCGGAGGCTCTAGTCCATCGAGTATCTATCCTTGTCTTTGTAATCGTACTTATGTATAACTTTCATTTTTTCATTTTTCATTTTCATTTGGTCTGACTATCTGAGGTATGTTCGGTGAGTGGCGTTTTACCCGTTTGGGCCGTTTGGGCAGTCCCGTTTTCTTTTGGTTCTGATAGGAGTTGTTCGTGGGAGATACTGTCGAGTACTTCCCACGAATCGATGAAGATACCTGTACGATTACTTGATTTGTTCAATTTATTTTGCACAATGGTGAGTGTTTTGCGGTTGCGCCCTGTGTGCATATTCGCCCACTGAACCCGAATGGGCTCTCATCTATTGTAGAATTGACTTTGTGATTGAGTTTGGTCTCTTTTAACTGCTTATTCTGTATTATTGTTTACTTGACTGCTTATTCTATATATTGTACTATGTATTTATTAAGATTTTGATACATTACATTTTCTCTTCTTTCTTTCTCATTGTTATTTATTAGATTACTATGATTGTAAGTGTTTATTCCTCTCACACACAAGAATCATAATTCTTTTTGGTGCGGTATATACAAAAAAAAATTGATTTGTAAACATTGTCTATGTATGATTGTAAAAAAATATATATATATGATATGATAATTATCTATATATCTACATATATATGATATAGTATAATATATTATATAATTATTATATATATATATATATATATAATCTATTTAAATTAAAGAAATTTAAAAAAAAATTTGTTGTAAATTTGTTGACCTAGAGCGAACAAAATCATCAATACTTTTCTCATTTACGCCGCATTAAATCTATTCGCAAAAGCATCCCAACAGAAGCAACAAAATCACTAATAAATGCATACGTTATCTCTCGCTTAGACTACTGTAATGGTATCTACGCTCATCTCCCGAAACAGGAAATAAACAAATTACAATCTGTATTTAATGCCGCCGCAAGACTCATTACCGGTGTTTCAAAGTTTGCGCACATCTCAAACCATCTTCAAAACCTTCACTGGCTTAGATGTCCAGAGAGGATTGAATATAAGCTTTGCCTTACAATATTTAAGGCTATTCACAACATGGCCCCTCAATACATAACCGACTTCTGCATTCCATTCTCTGCAAATAATAGACAACTAACACTTCGCTCAGCATCAACATCTAATACAAATAGGTTAGCTGAAGTAAATCGCGTCCACAAAACTAATTTCGGTGATCGTGCTTTCGCGGTGGCTGGACCAAAGTTATGGAACAAACTACCTAATAAACTGAGACAAACAGACAGCTTACCACAGTTCAAAAAACAACTTAAGACGCATTTATTTAGACAATTATATAAAAACCTATAGAATCTGACCACAACAACGCTAGCTAATGTTTTCCACTCCTATTGTGCACTCCGCGAAAACACCTAATTCTTTCAGGCACTCGCAACTATTATAGTACTCAATTTTAATTCCATTTCTTGTATGCCACCTAGTAATAGTAAATAAGTTTTTTCTTTTCTAGCAGTAAGTTGTTTTGTAAGATAATAATTTTTCTGTGTAGAGCGCCCTTGAGGTGAGTATTCGCGAAAACGGCGCTATATAAGTTATCCAATTATTATTATTATTATTGTTAGGGACTTCACGCCTTTCCCGTCGCAGGACAGGTGATGATCCTAAAAGCAGCTTCTTCATATACATCAGACACCATCCTCAACCAAAAACTTCAAAATACCATATTCTAATACATTAAACATTCATTTTTTTGGAATATCCAACATTCTGTATTGTGGATAATTCCCTCCAGGGCTGCTGCATACTTCTCGGAAGTCCACCCAAACAAGTGCCGGCTTTCTAAAGCATTTGGGGCTCTACCTGGTCGTGGAATTCCAGCCATCCATGACCAGGGACGGCGATCGATATGGGACCAAACGCGTGATATTGATTCCTTTGAATTGTGCTTTTACGGCCGTGCCGATAAATGTACTTATTAAAATAAAACACAAATTACTTTGTTTAATAATCCTGATGAAGAGAAAATGTTCTCTTCATCAGGATTATATTACACAATAATCCTGATGAAGAGAACGTTGTTCTCGAAACATGTAGATTTTTTAATCTAATATAGTGGTGAAAACAAAGTAATTTGTGTTTTATTTTAATAATAATGTCACCACAAAGTTCAAGCCTTCATTCAGAAGAAGAAAAAATATTCTTCGAACAGTTAAAATGTACTTACATGAATCTAAGGTATTTTTTTTATTATTTATGTAAATTAGTAATTTTATCCGAAAACAAACAGATGATGGGTGAGAATGAAAAATATGCAGAATATAAAAAATCGATAAGGACCTAATAATTAAGGTTTATTGAAAGGTTACTAGTATTTGTCAAATTGGACTTACTCGTAAATAATTGATTTGTATTTGTTTTGATTGTTGCTTGACGGCCAATAAGAATCATAGCGGTACATAATGGCGTTCTAGTGCCAACCCTGATGTATGGAAGTGAAGCCTGGAATTGGCAAAAGAGGAGTGAAAGTTGACTGAATGCAGTCACTAAGACGCTTGTGTGGAAAATTTTTGGTCGATAGAGTGAGGAATGAACAAATTAGACGTGAATGCAATGCTGGCTGTAGTGTGGTAGATAGAATAAAGAAAGGAGTGCTGAGATGGTTTGGTCATGTGCAACGTATGAACGAAGAAAGGATGGTTAAGAAATGGTTAAGATAATTGAAAATATATACAACATAAAAAAAATATGTTTGGATGTTCTTACGGTGGAATTGGTGAACGTTGCATTGTGTGAAGTGTTCATTCAAGCCAGCTCATACGGTACTAAGCTCTGTGGCTACCTTATAAAGACATCCATACATGTCACCCTTATATATAGTTTCGTCTCTGTGAGATTTCAATAATTTATCGTAATTAAATCGAGTCATTGTTTCTTCCGAACATATATTATATGGGGTATCTCATAGCTAGCAGCAAAAACTGTACAGGTGGATTCTTGCTTTGATAATGAGTCAAAAAATTTCAAGCAACCATGGCCTAATATCAATAGTAATATGCAATATCAAAGTTCGCATTTTTTTCAGTTGAACTATCTTTACGGTAACTTATGTTGATTATGAAAAATCAATGTAAAAATTTTTTTTTTATTATTTATTTATTTGTTAAATGTACAAACTTAAGAGCGGCTGTATTGAATATAATATAATTAATACACATTTATATTACACGCTAACCCACTTTTAAATGAGAATTTATTCTCGTGTTTAAAAGTGGGGGCATTGTCATATATGTATACATCTATTATTAATGAAATCGTTAGTGTAAGACATTAGATTAAATAAGTAAGATATAGAAAAAGAAACATTAGATTAATTTATAAAAATTAAGACATTAAATAAAGTAAGTAAGATATAAACAATACAAGAAGACAAAAATGTACGACATTAGATTAAGTAAATCAATCAATATATATAAAAGGAAACCCGTCTTTCCCTACACGCCAAGTTTTCTCCACAACCACCCACAGGTGGTTATGGTGGTGGATAGCCCTTGGTGCCACATCGAAAATTGCGAGTTTGGTGGGCGTGGCTGTGCTTGGGTGGGAGTGGGTGATGAAAATGTGTTCCGGAAAAACCTGCTCCAGAAAGTTCCGGAAGGAGAAGGTTCTCGAAAATTCCCGAAAGTTCTATAAGGTTCTAAACTGAGTGGCGGAATGTGTCGATGTGTTTAGAAGGTTCCTGTATATTCAATAAATTTCTGGATAGTTCTGGAAGGAGAATGTTCTAGAAGGTTCGCGAAACTTCTAGACGATCCAAACAGTGTACTAAAAATCTACACGTGCGAAGCCGCGCGGGCACAGCTAGTTTAGTTATAAAAATTAAGAAGGTATTTTAATAACATTTAAAATAGATATATATTGATTGATTTTGGTAAGATTTTTTCATTGCATTATTGTGTTTGTTTTTTATAGAAGATTTTTCAATTTAGTTTTGAATTTTCCATAATTTTTTTCCGTCTTCATTTCATTGGGAAGAGCATTAAAGAACGATACTCCTTGATAGGAGAAACGGTGGTGGGCTGTGCTAGTATTACATTTAGGTATCAGAATATTTGCTTCAATAGAACACGTGACAATAACATACATACATCTTAAATCTATTTTATTTAAATAAAATAGTATCTTGTTGGTCTTGCGATCTCTCGCCTCGTGATCCAACGGTCGCTGGTTTGAACCTCACTTGAGACGCAAGTTAGTCCTATTTTAATAGCACAAGCGTTTAGCTCAGTTTGAAAGTGGTAAGAATATTGATGTGACACGTATTCTATGTTTGCAACCTATTAAAATAAAAACGAGCGAGCCTCACAGTAGTCGCATACGATGTGTCATCTCACAATTAAAGCCATGTATTCACTAGGGGACAAATCGCGAAACATTCCGCTCGGCATGTCGCATCAACATCTACGCTCATGTTTCGGGGACAATGACGCGGCCATTTGACGTGTACACACCGGGACTCGCATATCTTGTCGCGGAAATGTCACCCGATGAGCTTATGTTGACAGCTGCGGTATCTCATTTGGCGAAAACGGGGTTCCGCGCAATTCGAAATGTTTTTTTGGGTCGCAATTTCAAATAAACGAGGTTTTACTGTAGTAAATTGAATATTAAGGTCCTTTTTGCAAATAATTATTGTTTTCCAGACGTCGCGGAAATATATCGCCCTATGAGGTTATGATGATAGCCGCGTATCTGTTTATGTTAATGAGTTTATCGAAAAGTAAGAGGAGAATGCGAAATTATTAACTGCAAAGAGAAAGAAGGACGGACATTCTATGCGATCTTCGATCGATACAGCTCGATGATTTCGAGAACGATTTCGTTTCCCCGCATTGTCATCTTGACAGATACAGCGCATGCGTATTCACTGTAAAATAACAAGTGTAAGGAAGATTCAGCGGATGTGGGGACAAGTGAGTACGCTCGGGTACCGAGCGCATGGCAACGTTGCCACGGCACGTAGAAATGCCGCGCTATGTTGTGCGCGAGGTCGCGGAACAGTGCACGACGTTGCAACGTCACGTAGACTCTACGCCGCGCGTGCTGTTGAGGGACAATTTGTCCCCTAGTGAATACATGGCTTAAAGCTATCACAATTGAGCAGCGACAGAAATTAACATCAAAATTTAAAATATTTATTCGAATAATTATTCACTACATCTCGCATGCATTTTTTAAAAATGATCTGAACTTTTTATTAAAAAATCATTTATATTCAATTACGTAATGTATTTTGCTGCACTGTGAATTTTGTCAAATTGTCAAAAGAATTTTGTCGAATTGTCAAAAGAATTTTGAATATGTCGATATTCATTTTGTCGAATTGTCAAAAGAATTTTGAATATGTCGATAAAACAGTGTACTTGGTCATTAGAAAAATATTCAATCCGGATTGCTTTGAAAATGGAAATGAAAAATTTTTGTCAAATAAAAAGATACTACATATAAACTCGAAAAATGTTCGTTAACTTCACAGACCGCCGTGGCGAAATTAGAAGACGCGCCATCCTCGGATATAGAATGGAAGTCCGTCGCTTCGAATCCCGGTAGAAGTTAAAATATTTTTTCGTTAATTTGATTTTTCTGAATGCCTTTTCTAATTGATTATTAAAAATTTGTTTAAAATTCACAACTTTGTTCTGTAGTTGCATCTTCGCAATAATTATGTGTTTTCTTTAATATCATTTACATTTATTAATACAGTTCCAATCTCTCGGAATAGCGCCGCGCGCGCTCATTGGTCAAATGAAATTGCGCGCGCTTTGCCGTCGTCTTATTATCGCTACCACAGTGTTCCGGATGGGAACACCTTTTTTATGCGGCTCAGTAGTCTTCGCTGGTGGGGCAGAGATCGCCACCAGAATTTGCAGTGAAGCTCGTAGTCCGTGGATATGCCAGAAGTCAAACGCCGAAGTAGTGCTTTTATCGTATTAAAGTCGAAGAAAAAATCCGAAGCGAAGTCCAAGTCAGAAAGCAGTGGTCACAAAATTCCAAGAAAGCAGAGTCCAAAGTAGGTAAGCAGGGTCAGGAAGAAAAGGCAGCAAGAAGATTGTCCAAATAGCGGTTCTCGTACCGACGCGTGGCGTATCAGTGGTACCCGCTCAAAAAATGCATTTTATTTATACAAAATTCAAAATTTCACAAGATTGCGTCATAGCATATTACAGAAACCAATGAGATTGCGTAATTCTGGGAAGGCGCCGCAGCGCTCCCAGCGGCCGAGCGGTGAACTACGTCATTCGCGGTTGCACAATTTCACCGCGCGGCAGATTTCATATGACAGATACAAATTAATTCATAAAAAATGCATTTTAGCTCCCAAGAGACTAATACTGTGTTATTTTGTAATAACAGACCTAGCAGATGATAATAACACAGTTATTTGGACGGGCTGGGTCATACAAGGCCCAAAAAACTAAAATTAAATTCGCCACAAACGGCTCAAATTTTCAAAAATTCATAAAAAATCAAAAACAGCAGTTTTACAAGTTTTGCTATGACAAATGTAATTTGCGCATGCAAGCGCTCATTTTAACAGTAATTCCAAATATTTCAGGTAAATATTTACTGAGTTATAGGCATTCAAAAAAAAAGCGCCAAAAACCAATTTCTTTATTTCACTCTCAGGCGCGCCTATATCATTCCACATGTATAAAAATACATTCTCCAGACAGGCATTCAGATAAGGAATGCAATGACACTACATAAGTAGGAATTCGTCCACGGTAAGCCGCTCTGATTGTTGATAAAAAATTCAACTTTTTAATATCCTCCACGGCGAGCCGTGTGCGCGAGCTTAACGCGACGTGGGCCCGCAAACAGGCGACTACCGTTTCCAAATCGAGAAAAAACCAACATTTTTCTCACGGTCTTCCAGTACTCATTCATTTCATGCTGACCATCTCCACGATGGCGCCCGGTGCAGGCCTTCGGGCCCCCGTGGAGGGTATCCCATATACGCATCTCAGACGGGGGCTCGGAATTGAGTACTAGGCGTTAGAAGTTATAGCCGGTCAGGTAAGTTTGTAAAATCTCTGAATATTCAAAAAACATTTATTTGCCCGTCGGCGGATTCAACGGCGGAAAGGAAGAGACGAGACCCTCTGCAGCGAGACTCGTCTCCCGTGTTGGCGAATATTGCGTGCCACACTCATGCCCATTTAGTGTTGGCGAACATCGCGGGTACCGCGTGCCACACACATACTTTACTTTGGGGCGTTACATCGCGGAAGAATCCCTTCGGCTCAAACTTCTAACCTTTGTCCACGCACCAACAGGTGCAAAATAAAAAATTATTTATTTCCATTTTATTCATAAAAATTCATAAAATTCCAATACATTTTTCTCATCAGAGATTCAACATAATGCACATGACAATATTGCATACAAAAAGGGCGCCAAGCGCTGCTTCCTACAAGACATAAACATATTTTAAAAATATTTTCATAACATATACAAATTCCACACATATTTGTATCGACACTTGTAGCTGGAAATAACATCGGCAGCCAAACAGGCTGCATTTTTTCATATTCATTCAACAAAGGGCCAATCTCCGGTCTAGTGTCCGGGCGATGTTGTTCTACAGCTAGTTGGAAGCAGTATGCGCGCGCGGCCCCCCTCCAGTCGCGGCAACAGCCGCTGGGCACTGACTTGCGCGCGCTCCGAGCGGCAACCCGATTTTCAGTAGCGGCATTCACACCTCGTCTCCAATGCAATTTTCTGTATGTAGCGGCTGATTTATTGTGGACACGCGCCGCTCATAGTGGTCATGTTATGTTCTCATTTTTTACATGGCTCAACCCTGTCCGTTCCATACTCCCCCCGTGTGGCCTGCCCGCACTTATCAGGAGGACAGGGTATGCTGCCAGCGCCCTTATGCTGGATTCCCCTTCAGCATGATTATTCTTGTGGCTGGTCGAGTATAATCGCCCGCAGCTGTGCGTACTCGGACGACTCGAAGTTGTCCATCGGGCGCCGGGCGGGCTTCCAAAATTCGCCCTCTGGGCCATGTGTTGCGGGGCAGCGCGGGATCTGCGATGACGGCCATCTCGCCTTCCTTAATTGCGTGCGCGGGCTCCTGCCATTTATTTCGGCGCGCCAATGTCGGCAAGTACTCTTTCATCCACCGCCGCCAGAATAAATCGGCCATCTGTTGCGATATTCTCCACTGTCTTTTCAGGCATACATTTTCATCTAGCGCCCCGTATACCGCCAAATGTGAATTGCGGCCGGTCGCTCCCAGCAACAGATGGTTCGGCGTAAGAGGCGCGTCATCTTTCGGATCAACCGATACATGCGTCAACGGACGGCTATTCACAGTATATTCGGCCTCAGCCAACAGAGTCCTCAAGGTTTCTTCCCGCGGTGCCCGCTCCTTCAAAGTAGCCTCCAACGCCCGCTTCACGGCGCGTACCAGGCTCTCCCAGGCGCCACCCATATGTGGGGCGAGGGGGGGGTTGAAGTTCCATTCAACCCCGCTCTCCGTGAGGTGCCCATGCATCCGCGGGTCACTTCTCAAATCCTTCAGCGCGGCTGCCATCTCTTTTTCCGCGCCTCGAAAATTGGTCCCATTATCGGAATATAGTAGGCGCGGATGCCCGCGCCGCGCTGCCATTCGCCTTATAGCGAGTATGGCCGAGTCTGCAGACAAAGACTCGGCGATTTCCAAATGTACGGCGCGCGTTGTGAGGCATGTAAATAGCGCGCCGTACCGCTTCTCTCTTCGCCGGCCGATAGTCACCTGCATTGGGCCAAAATAATCGAGTCCACAATGGTAAAAAGCGGGAGTATTGTAAGCCAGTCGGCAATCTGGCATTTGACCCATTAACGGCGGTTGCGGCTGGCTTTTTCTGTTTCGGCACGCTTGGCATTCATATTTCACCCGGCGCACTGTTGGTCTCAATTTTAAAATATAAAAATTCTCCCGCACATCTGCCACAGTTTTCTCAGTGCCCGGGTGATTTTCCTTCTCATGATAATGCCTTATCATCAAGCGGGCATACGGGTGAGAGCCGTCCAATACTACCGGCGCCCTCAAGCCGGCCGGTATTTCATGCACCGCGGTCTGCTCGAGCCGCGAGCCCATCCGTATAACTCCATATTCATCCAGGCGCGGCGTCAGTGGATACAGCCGGCTGGTCCTTGGGACGGCTCCACCGCGGTGCAAAATTTTTATTTCTGTGCCGAACGCCTCCGCCTGAGAATGCAATATCCATGCGCGCTCGGCTGCTATTCTTTCATCGCAGGTGACATCTCGGCCGGGCCGCTCTTCAGCGCGGCGGCGGCAATTCCAAATGAAGCGCCTTATCCATGCCGCGGTGCGCACCAATTTTGTCCATGATGAGAAGCGCTTTATATCGGGCAATGCTCCCCCCGTGGGCGTTCTCCTGGTCACCAAAACAACATCTGCTCTTTTTTCCAGTACTGTGTTATCTGGTTGCCGCCGGCGGCTCTCTTGCGGCCACGCCGACTCTCCCCGGTGTAGAAAGTCAGGGCCGCTGAACCACATACCATCAGCGGCCAAATCTGGGAGTTCGCCGTCCCGTGTCCCAATATCAGCGGGATTATGTTTAGTGGGGACCCATCTCCAATCGGCGATTTTTGTCAGTTCATCAATCTCTCCCAGCCGGTTAGCGACAAAAGTCGAATACGCCCGGGGGTCGGTCCGCAACCAGCATAACACCGTGGTGGAATCGGTCCACAGTACCGTACGGGCTATTTTACAGCGGTACTCTCTTTTCACAGCCGCCGACAGTCGCGCGGCGATAAGTGCCGCTTGCAGCTCTAGCCTCGGTATTGACAGCGGTTTTAGCGGTGCCACCTTACATTTTACCGAGATGAAGGCTACGGAATGGCCACCCTCTCCTGTCTCGACAAAATAGGCCACCGCGCAGCTCGCTTTTTCTGAGGCGTCGCAAAACACATGAAGCGCGACTTCACTATCGCGGCGGGATATGCAGGGGCGCGCGATTTCACATTTCACATTCCTTATTAGCTCGCACCACGCATACCATTTATCGGCGTGCTCGGGTTGTATTCTCTCTTCCCATCCAATTTTAGAGCGCCATAC
>JADDOH010024089.1:0-20465 GCA_016648135.1 Agrypnia vestita | reverse complement strand
CGTCATAGCATATTACAGACACCACTGAGATTGCGTAATTCTGGGAAGGCGCCGCAGCGCTCCCAGCGGCCGAGCGGTGAACTACGTCATTCGCGGTTGCACAATTTCACCGCGCGGCAGATTTCATATGACAGATACAAATTAATTCATAAAAAATGCATTTTAGCTCCCAAGAGACTAATACTGTGTTATTTTGTTAATAACAGACCTAGCAGATGATAATAACACAGTTATTTGGACGGGCTGGGTCATACAAGGCCCAAAAAACTAAAATTAAATTCGCCACAAACGGCTCAAATTTTCAAAAATTCATAAAAAATCAAAAACAGCAGTTTTACAAGTTTTGCTATGACAAATGTAACTTGCGCATGCAAGCGCTCATTTTAACAGTAATTCCAAATATTCCAGGTAAATATTTACTGAGTTATAGGCATTCAAAAAAGCG
Source organism: Agrypnia vestita (assembly GCA_016648135.1). Taxonomy (NCBI): domain Eukaryota; kingdom Metazoa; phylum Arthropoda; class Insecta; order Trichoptera; family Phryganeidae; genus Agrypnia; species Agrypnia vestita. The sequence goes on along the minus strand of JADDOH010024089.1, from coordinate 20,020 downwards.
CCAAAAACCAATTTCTTTATTTTACTCTCAGGCGCGCCTATATCAGTCCACATGTATAAAAATACATTTTCCAGACAGGCATTCAGATAAGGAATGCAATGACACTACATAAGTAGGAATTCGTCCACGGTAAGCCGCTCTGATTGTCGATAAAAAATTCAACTTTTTAATATCCTCCACGGCGAGCCGTGTGCGCGAGCTTACCGCGACGTGGGCCCGCAAACAGGCGTCTACCGTTTCCAAATCGAGAAAATTACAAAATTTTTCTCACGGTCTTCCAGTACTCATTCATTTCATGCTGACCATCTCCACGATGGCGCCCGGTGCAGGCCTTCGGGCCCCCGTGGAGGGTATCCCAGATACGCATCTCAGACGGGGGCTCGGAATTTGAGTACTAGGCGTTAGAAGTTATAGCCGGTCAGGTAAGTTTGTAAAATCTCTGAATATTCACAAAACATTTATTTGCCCGTCGGCGGATTCAACGGCGGAAAGAAAGAGACGAGACCCTCTGCAGCGAGACTCGTCTCCCGTGTTGGCGAATATTGCGTGCCACACTCATGCCCATTTAGTGTTGGCGAACATCGCGGGTACCGCGTGCCACACACATACTTTACTTTTGGGCGTTACATCGCGGAAGAATCCCTTCGGCTCAAACTTCTAACCTTTGTCCACGCACCAATAGGTGCCAAATAAAAAATTATTTATTTCCATTTTATTCATAAAAATTCATAAAATTCCAATACAATTTTCTCATCAGAGATTCAACATAATGCACATGACAATATTGCATACAAAAAAGGGCGCCAAGCGCTGCTTCTTACAAGGCATCAACATATTTTTAAAATATGTTCATAACATATACAAATTCCACACATATTTGTATCGACACTTGTAGCTGGAAATAACATCGGCAGCCAAACAGGCTGCATTTTTCATATTCATTCAACAAATGGCCAATCTCCGGTCTAGTGTCCGGGCGATGTTGTTCTACAGCTAGTTGGAAGCAGTATGCGCGCGCGGCCCCCCTCCAGTCGCGGCAACAGCCGCTGGGCACTGACTTGCGCGCGCTCCAAGCGGCAACCCGATTTTCAGTGGCGGCATACACGCCTCGTCTCCAATGCAATTTTCTGTATGTAGCGGCTGATTTATTGTGGACACGCGCCGCTCATAGTGGTCATGTTATGTTCTCATTTTTTACATGGCTCAACCCTGTCCGTTCCATACTCCCCCCGTGTGGCCTGCCCGCACTTATCAGGAGGACAGGGTACGCTGCCAGCGCCCTTATGCTGGATTCCCCTTCAGCATGATTATTCTTGTGGCTGGTCGAGTATAATCGCCCGCAGCTGTGCGTACTCGGACGACTCGAATTTGTCCATCGGGCGCCGGGCGGGCTTCCAAAATTCGCCCTCTGGGCCATGTGTTGCGGGGCAGCGCGGGATCTGCGATGACGGCCATCTCGCCTTCCTTAATTGCGGGCGCGGGCTCCTGCCATTTATTTCGGCGCGCCAATGTCGGCAAGTATTCTTTCATCCACCGCCGCCAGAATAAATCGGCCATCTGTTGCGATATCCTCCACTGTCTTTTCAGGCATATATTTTCATCTAGCGCCCCGTATACCGCCAAATGTGAATTGCGGCCGGTCGCTCCCAGCAACAGATGGTTCGGCGTAAGAGGCGCGTCATCTTTCGGATCAACCGATACATGCGTCAACGGACGGCTATTAACAGTATATTCGGCCTCAGCCAACAGAGTCCTCAAGGTTTCTTCCCGCGGTGCCCGCTCCTTCAAACTAGCCTCCAACGCCCGCTTCACGGCGCGTACTAGGCTCTCCCAGGCGCCACCCATATGTGGGGCGAGGGGGGGGTTGAAGTTCCATTCAACCCCGCTCTCCGCGAGGTGCCCATGCATCCGCGGGTCACTTCTCAAATCCTTCAGCGCGGCTGCCATCTCTTTTTCCGCGCCTCGAAAATTGGTTCCATTATCGGAATATAGTAGGCGCGGATGCCCGCGCCGCGCTGCCATTCGCCTTATAGCGAGTACGGCCGAGTCTGCAGACAAAGACTCGGCGATTTCCAAATGTACGGCGCGCGTTGTGAGGCATGTAAATAGCGCGCCGTACCGCTTCTCTCTTCGCCGGCCGATAGTCACCTGCATTGGGCCAAAATAATCGAGCCCACAATGGTAAAAAGCGGGAGTATTGTAAGCCAGTCGGCAATCTGGCATTTGGCCCATTAACGGCGGTTGCGGTTGGCTTTTTCTGTTTCGGCACGCTTGGCATTCATATTTCACCCGGCGCACTGTGGGTCTCAATTTTAAAATATAAAAATTCTCCCGCACATCTGCCACAGTTTTCTCAGTGCCCGGGTGATTTTCCTTCTCATGATAATGCCTTATCATCAAGCGAGCATACGGGTGAGAGCCGTCCAATACTACCGGCGCCCTCAAGCCGGCCGGTATTTCATGCACCGCGGTCTGCTCGAGCCGCGAGCCCATCCGTATAACTCCATATTCATCCAGGCGCGGCGTCAGTGGATACAGCCGGCTGGTCCTTGGGACGGCTCCACCGCGGTGTAAAATTTTTATCTCCGTGCCGAACGCCTCCGCTTGAGAATACAATATCCATGCGCGCTCGGCTGCTATTCTTTCGTCGCAGGTGACATCTCGGCCGGGCCGCTCTTCAGCGCGGCGGCGGCAATTCCAAATGAAGCGCCTTATCCATGCCGCGGTGCGCACCAATTTTGTCCATGATGAGAAGCGCTTTATATCGGGCAATGCTCCCCCCGTGGGCGTTCCTCTGGTCACCAAAACAACATCTGCTCTTTTTTCCAGTACTGTGTTATCTGGTTGCCGCCGGCGGCTCTCTTGCGGCCACGCCGACTCTCCCCGGTGTAGAAAGTCAGGGCCGCTGAACCACATACCATCAGCGGCCAAATCTGGAAGTTCGCCGTCCCGTGTCCCAATATCAGCGGGATTATGTTTAGTGGGGACCCATCTCCAATCGGCGATTTTCGTCAATTCATCAATCTCTCCCAGCCGGTTAGCGACAAAAGTCGAATACGCCCGGGGATCGGTCCGCAACCAGCATAACACCGTGGTGGAATCGGTCCACAGTACCGTACGGGCTATTTTACAGCGGTACTCTTTTTTCACAGCCGCCGACAGTCGCGCGGCGATAAGTGCCGCTTGCAGCTCTAGCCTCGGTATTGACAGCGGTTTTAGCGGTGCCACCTTACATTTTGCCGAGATGAAGGCTACGGAATTGCCACCCTCTCCTGTCTCGACAAAATAGGCCACCGCGCAGCTCGCTTTTTCAGAGGCGTCGCAAAACACATGAAGCGCGACTTCACTATCGCGGCGGGATATGCACGGGCGCGCGATTTCACATTTCACCTTCCTTATTAGCTCGCACCACGCGTACCATTTATCGGCGTGCTCGGGTTGTATTCTCTCTTCCCATCCAATTTTAGAGCGCCATACATCCTGTACTAGGATTTTTGACCTTATTAGTATGCAGGCCAAAAATCCGATGGGGTCAAATATTTTCATTACGGCGCTCAATATTTGTCTCTTTGTCGGGCGGCCAGCCTCCGTTATTTCTGGCAAGTTCACAAATTGAAAAACAAATTTGTCGGAGGCCGGCTCCCATGCAATCCCGAGCACTTTTTCTGCCGTTGTCTCCGCCCCGATAATCCTCATCGGTTCCACCGCTCTTAAGGCGGGCTCAATTTTTTCCAATACTGCAGGATCATTGGAGGCCCAATTGCAGAGCTGCATTTTCCCTCGACGCAGCATTTCAGTCACTTCGGTGAACATTTTTAAGGCCTCTTCAGTTGAGTCTACTGCGTCGAGGTAATCGTCCATATAAAATGTAGTCTCAACCGCCTTTGCCGCGGTCGGAAATTCTGTGGCACTGGCTTGCGCAATCCGGTTCCTCACATACTGTGCACTGCTGGGCGAGCAGGTGGCGCCAAAAATCATAGACGACATTTGGTAAGTCGTCGGCACCTGCTCGCCTGGTTGTTTCCATAGAAATAATTGCGCCGTTTGGTCGGCCTCTCGGATTTTTATGCGCAGAAACATTTCTTTCACATCGGCTGCCAGTGCCACTTTTCCTTCCCGGAACCGGAACACACTGCCTAGAAGTGAACTCAGCAGGTCCGGCCCCGTCAATAGCATATCATTCAGTGATATTCCGCGGCACTTACTCGCGGCATCAAATACTATACGTATTTTGCCGGGCTTGTTTGGGTTAAAGACTGCAAAATGCGGCAAGTAAAACTTAAATTTCAGCGCTTTTTCTTCGGCGGGTGACAAGGCGCGGGCGTAATCTTTCACAAAATATTCATTTATTTTCGCCCTATACGCCGTCGCATACGCGGCATCTTTTCCCATTTTTCTTTCAATCCCCGCCAGGCGGTTGGCGGCGCACTGGCGGCTGTCTGGGAAATTCACTTCATCCATCTTCCAAAGAAGGCCCGTTTCCCATTGCCCGGTAGGTAATTGCCGCGTAGTGGCCTCCATAATAGCGGCGGCGCGGGCGTCCTCTCTATTGACGCGGGCCGCGGCAGTGATCCCCAGTGAATCCACTGCAAAATGCGCCCTTATCAGCGCCTCCAGATCGTTATCGGCCGCCGGCACCGTGGCGCCGGAGAGCGCCAAAACCGTCGCGGTGCCGGCGGGTGGTCGGCGGCCCAGCTCGCCGTGTGTGGTCCATCCCAGGGCTGTGCGGGAGCGCAATCCGCCGGTAGGTATTTCAGTCACCTCCCGGGTGACGATCAAATGCGCGTGGTCCTGGCCTATCAATATTCGCGGCTCCACTTCATTAAATTCCGCGCACTTTCCACCAACACACGCGCGTTCTGGGTCATTTTCAATTTTATTTTTATTTTTATTTTTATTTTTCTCTTGGCACTCGCATTTTCTTAGCACTTTTTGCGCGGGCAGAGCGAGCTGTTTGACTGTGCTCGCCCGCATTTCATATGCAGCCTCACTCCCCCGCACTGTGAGATTTACATCTTGGGACCGGTCATCTGAGGAACACATTCCATTCGCGCCGTGAATTCTAAGTCCGCGCACCGGTCCGCGGGCCCCGACGGCGCTGGCCACTGTTTCATCAACGAGAGTGACGGTCGAACCCTCATCGAGAAGCGCGTAAATTTTCACTTGGCCTCGGGGCCCACTCACAGTCACCAACAAAATTTTTAATAGTACGGCATATCGCCCATTGTCCAATTTTGCGTGCCCCACTGTATTATCGCGGGGCGCCGTAACATTCGTCGCGGGGGTGGTAGACGGGGCGGCCGCGGCGGCGCCGCCTGACCCGCGCGGTGGCGCGCTTCGCGGGGCGCCTCGCCCGCCTCGCCGATGTTGATCGCGGCCACGCCCGCCTCGCCCGCCGCGCCCGGATCGATGTTCTTCAGCGGCTTGGGGCGGGCGGCGATTTTCCTCTCAGTGCAGCGAGTGGTGGTGTGGTGCTCGGCATCCATTTTCGCCGCACCGCTTGGCCTTGCAGTTAGGCAACATATGCCCCCTTGTCAGGCAATTAAAGCAGACAGCGGCCCGCCTTGCCAATGTCCATCTCTCCCGTATAGGTTTATTCCAATACGCCCTACAATCCAGCAGGGCGTGATTTACCATATGGCAAGCGCAGCATCTGGCGGCGCTCGTTGACGGTCTACTTTCTTCACCGTCTTCCGTCAATTGGTGAACTTGACCGCTTCGGCGGGCGGTCATCTTCTGGCTCGCTTTTGGCCTACATCCGGCGTACGGCGCCATGTCCAATATGTCGACCAGCCAGTCCGATAAGTCCTTTATTGTGATGTTGGTTGGTCCGCCTCTCCTTGAATTCAGCCACATTAATTTCGCCGACATGGGAAGCTTGCCGACCATTTCTGTAAGTAGCTGCGGTGACGTTAGGTATTTTCGATTGTGATGAATCACCTGTTTCTATAGATTTTTTTTTTTTGAATATTTTATTATTTTTATTTTGAACTCTAAGATGATTTAAATGCTACGCGGGAAAAAATTGAGCTAAACCCACCTGGCGGAGTATTGGCGCTACAAAAATTTGGGAATGATGAAACGCTAGTATTGGGACGGAGTTAGTAGCGATTGATCGGATATAGGTTACGAGCAGTTAATATTCAATTCTTATAAAACATATTAATCTTGTGGTAAAGCCGCGTTTGGTACAAATGGTTGACGATCGGCGCGGTCCGAGCGGTCCACATGTGCTTCCCAAAAAAAATACTGAACACGGCTTTCGTAGATTTGGGTCGCGATTATTGCGTTTAGGGCCGTTAAAAAACCGATTAACGTCTACTCTAAGGTGACGATGATATTGACAGTTCCACGAGGTTTCTGAATTATTGACTTTTTTGCTCGGGTTTTGAAACCGTTTGAGAGCCGTATATCTTCATCTCGAGTGGATCCCCGTGCAACAGAGAGGCAGAATATTGAGCAAAACTAAGGAAGGCAGGTCTAATCGGGGGATCGCGCGAGGAAAACGCCCATAAATAATTTATAAGAACTGGCCGTGAAGCACGGATAAAACGTACACTATGTACCAAAGGGGTGACCTTAACTGAGCGGATAATGATTTATTTTCGTTTCGCGGGAATCGGATAACGTAGGCAGATAGGAAAGTTAACTATAATTCCATTATATTTATCTGTAGACTAACGCTCTTCAGGCTTTTACAACAGATAGGTAATTGCGCAATGACGGTATATACAGTTAGGAAAGAGACAACGATAACGTGTAAGCATATTAATGGCACGACAAGAAAATAATATACTCAAATATAGATACAATATATTAACTATGTAATCACTACAAACCTGTCCGACGTTAGCGTAGTTTCAACAGGACGGGTAACGTGTATACGATTGGCTATTCTAGCTCAGATTTCGCCGGGTTTGGTAGTAATAACCACAAAACATAATTGGAACAAGTGTATCTAGATAAGAATATTGTAAATAAAATAATATGAATTTGCGGCCCATATACACATGAAATAAAAGGATAAAGCGTATGGGGATCTTATAGATGGATGGATAAATGAAACAAATATATATAGGAGTAAATGCAAGTAAAAAGCAAGCATATAAGTACCAAAAACATAGGAGAACATAGTGTGATAGAAATTCGAAGACGGGAGGAACAATAATGTGAAGTGGAACGGATATAGCAAGAGCATGTAATAATGATAAACGTACAAATACAGACAACTACTTGAGACCGATTCGACAGATACTAGCAATCTTTCAACACACCTCTAAGAACATGGTGAGCGGTATATAGTTATCAGCGGAGGCGTCCAGTGCCTTGGCAATAAATGAGCACTGAATTAATCCGACGCCTTGCCTGCGGCACTGGAGGTTTATTTACTTATTTGTTTTATTTGTTTTCATTTATTGGGTTTCTTACAGCCATATAATTAATCAATCTTTGAAGAAAAGACAATAATTGATGCACAGAGTTTTGGGCCAATTACGCGAAAACACATACATACAATCGATAAAAGAATAATAAAAACATGTCCAATAGTGGGTTGTGTGAGTGTGTATCTGTGTGTTTATTTATTTGTTTATTTATTTTGTTTTGGGAAAAAAATTAAAAGCAAAACGATCTTAAAAATCTTCCACTGAATTTAAAAATTTAATTTAACTTACATTAATAGTTTATTGTGTTATAGCGAATAGTACTCTTCCAGTATTATATTGTTCGAGAATATTCACTGTCTATGTAACATAGTTACTTTGTGGATCAATCTTACTGCCAATAAAAATAATAATAAATGGTTACAAATTATGTTTAAATTCCGCAACGGAGGGAGCTAATACGTCCCTGTGCGCGGAGAGTCGCGGGCAAAAGACAGGATTCATTGGATGATTCACGAGAAAAGATCGCCCAAAATTAATTTAAAATTAGGTATAGTACCTTTGGATGATTGTTATATCTAGGTATGCAGTGTGCACGTGGTGAATATATGGAAATTGATCCCATGATATAGCGGCCAAGAAACGTTAAATTTCCGATAAAGACGAGTGAAAGTACGGGAGAACGGGACATGATAATGGTAGATAATGAAGAAACATCAACTATGATTAGGGGAGTACCCGATAGATTGTGGTTACGGTTGATCAAACGACAATATGGACTGAACTTAGAAATTAAATATTAAAAATTAATTATCGCGCTTGTGAAGCGAGTTCAAACCGTCTGAAGCCACCAAGTCCGTCCCAAACGGGCACAGGGATGGAGATAGAGACGGCAATAGGAGGTGGGATCAACTGACATATCCGAGTGGAGATATGGGTTTTTTTTGCCAAATTGAATCTTAGGAACAAAGAATTTGGTTTCAAGAGAAGTAGAATATTGAAAATCCTGGAAACACACGACTTAGGACCTTTTCCCGCTAGGGGGGTTTTAAAATGTCAAGACACAGCAGAAATCGGGCAATTGGGTGTGAACGTCTACGGGAGTGCGAAATCTGCGTCGGTTGTTTTTTGAGTGATAATTACCGTGAGTGATAATTACCGTCGACTTAGAGTGTCTCAGTGGGTGAAAATTATAGTTTAACTTCAAGTGAAAGTGGTGTACGGGTAATTATACTCTTCGACATTGCTCACGTTAAAAGAAAAGGGGGGTACGGGTTTGATTTTATTTTATAAAGGGTAATTAATTTGGCATATTAGAACTTCGGAAATTACTGCGCTTTATTAAGTTGATTAGTCCGGCATATATAGAACTGATATTTGCAGATCTCCGGAAACTAGCTGTGCGTTATAGAGATACCTATTTTATGCTAAACACGCGGGAAATTGTTAATAAATCTTGTAAAAATACCTATCTTATGCTAAATACGCGAGGTCCTGTCAAAAAAGTTTTAACTCAGAGTACGGGATTGATTTTATTTTATAAAGGTAATTAATCTGGCATATCGGAACTTCGGAAATCACTATGTTCTATAAAGTTAATTATTTTTGTCGTCTTACTAGGTTCACAGAATAATATTCGCAGAATTTCAGGAAACGGTAGAGTTCAAATTTAGTTAAATTTTCGTTTTACTAAGTATAGTATTGGCGGATCTCTGGAAACTAGCTGTGCGTTATAAAGATACCTATTTTATGCTAAACACGCGGGAAATTGTTAAAAGATAAAAGGGTTGTTACTAACAGATTCGATTTTAAATAAGTCTTATAAAATTACCTATTTTTTGCTAAATACGCGAGGTCACATTTTAATTTTTACATTTGTAAGGCATATAATATTTCGTTATATGAAATGTTTCGATTAGACCGGATTTATTTTAGTTATTGAAAGAATATTTAGTTTATGTTAATAATTTCTCTTGTTTATGGTTAATAGTAAGAGTCCGTTAAAATTATAGCGAATAAATTCTGGGATTAAAAATACGTTTAGTGAAAAATATATAGCTGATCTCGCGGGGTATCAGGTTCAGCCCATAATAATCTAGATTTTCATTTCGTTTAAAATTATATAGAGTAATTCCGTGAGAATCGGGGTTTAATTACAATTTTACAGGTGTATAAAATTCCATTATTCTAGGAAATTATATAAAATAATCTCGTGAGAATCGGGACTCATTTACAATTTTACAGGTGTATAAAATTCCATTATTCTAGAAAATTATATAAAATAATCTCGTGAGAATCGGGACTTATTTACAATTTTACAGATGTATGAAATTTCATTATTCTAAAAAGTTATATAAAATAATCTCGTGGGGGTCGGGGTTTATTTACGGTTTTACAGAAGTACAAGTTTCACTTTTTATTAACTATATACTATATATTATATATTATATATATTATATACTAACATTTTATAAAGTATATAAAATTGCTTCCGTTCGGCCCGGGTTATCTTATATTATATAGGAAAACATAGGTCCCGCGCTATTAAAACATATAAAAACGTTTCATGTGGCCGGGATTATTACGCGCGTTGGGGAAAGTCTATAAGGTAAAAGTATGTTTAATTTTGATTCGGGTATTTTATATTTTATGAAAGATATTTGCCTCGCGGACTTAAACTATGAAAAAATGTTTCAATTAGTTCTGGTTATACTTTAGGAGTGATGTAAACTTCGCGGTTGTATAATTTGGGGTACTTCGTATTGTACGAAAACGTAAATCTCGCGTATAAAAACGCGTATAAAAAAGCGTGTATCATGTATTTAAACATGTAAAAACTTCTAGTACATTGTTTCGATAGACCGGGGTTGTATTATACTTATAAAGATGTTGTAGGGCCTCGTTATATTGAAAATATATATAAACCGCCTGGGGCCGGGTCTCCTTATTTATAAACTATATAAGATTTCGTTACATTTAGTTATATAAAATGCTATCGTTCGGGAATTCGCGTTTCATTTTAAGCATGTATAAATATAGGGTCCCGTTTTAAACAATGTTAGTGTTTCGTTTAGAATTCGCGCCTTCATTTAGTAAATATGAAACATGTAGATTTCAATTGGAACTATTTTAAAATGTTTCGTTTAGAAATTCGCGTCTTGTATTATAAATGTGGAAATTATAGTATTCGTTTCGAGCTAAAACGTGTGAACATAGAAACACTACAGTTTTGACCGCTAATTTGTTTACTATGCCTAGGACATTCTTGCGGTGTATTAGACTTGATGGTAAAATTTAAACTCTTACTCTGTTTAAAATATACGTAGTGTCTCCGCCTAGATTGGCTTCACGATATACTTTATGAAATTTGTAAGTTCCGCTGTCCTAAAATTATATAAAATTACCTTCGTTTAGATCGGGTTATATCATATTCCTCGTGGAACGCGTAAACCTCGTTGTCCTGAAACTAAATAAGGATGTTTCATCTAGACCGGGTTCATTTTACATTTTAGGAAGAATATAAGTCCCGCGTCTTTCTCTACATAAAATGGATTTGGTAAGATTGGGGTTGTTTATACTTGTAGAAATTACAGAATCCCGTTATTCCTAAACTATATTAAAATGATAAATTATATTAAAATGATTTAAACTATATTAAAGTTTGCCGGAGAGTGGATATCAAATATTCGAGATGATAATAAAATTATTTTTTTTTTTTTTTTTATTTATTTGTTTACGCCCATTAGGCTTTTACATAAAGAGTATAAAATAAATTTCAAAAGCACATACATTAAAAGTTTCAGGAATAGCACCAAATCATGAGTATAAAAATTAAAAATGTAGAGTAGGTAACGAGCAGCAATGCGTATAGGCTTTTACATGAAAAAAATATATCATAAAATTAAAAGAACATACATTAAACAATATAAATTACAAGTAGCAAATTATTAAAAGTACCGGAATAGCATCGAAACATGAGTACAGAAATTAAAAATATAAAGTACAAAGCGGCAATGTGTACGAAAAATATATATTACCCACCATTACATATTAACAGCTGAAGTCAGTAACGAAGCAGTATTGCCTCTTTAAGTGTAAACTTTACTTTCTCCAGACTGTCGACGAAGATGTCAATTATGCAACATATTCATTACATTATATTAAGAATAATATAATTTTATTATCAATGCACAAACTTGGCAATGAACTACCTACATATGTCGACATTTTAAATCTATCTCTCTCAAAATTTAAAAAATCATTATATGATCATTTCTTTTCAAAATATTAAATTTTTATATAATGTCTTAAATTTTTATATGTATAGCTGGCTATTCAAATTTAATATTGCTATATTATCGGTGAGTAAAAATTTCTGAGATCACTACTTTACACTTTTTTGCATATATACTTTTTTTACATATATGTCTAACCTCATTATTTTTAAACTATGTATATATACTTTTTTTCATTTATACCCTTTATTTTTCTTTTACATTTAATCGTTTGTTGTATTTTAATTATGTATAAACCTGCTACTTTACACTTTTTGCATATATACCTTTTACATATATTTCTAACCACATTATGTTTAAACTATGTATATATATACTTTTTACATTTATACCCTTTATTTTTCTTTTACATTTAATCGTTTGTTGTATTTTAATTATGTATAAACCTGCTACTTTACACCTTTTTGCATATATACTTTTTTTACATACATGTCTAACCTCATTATTTTTAAACTATGTATATATACCTTTTTACATTTATACCCTTTATTTTTCTTTTACATTTAATCGTTTGTTGTATTTTAATTATGTATAAACCTGTTGTAAAAGGCTATTAAGCCGTGTAATTAATTAATAATAATAATAATAATAATAATAATAATAATAATAATAATAATAATAATAATAATAATAATAATAATAATAATAATATTAAGAATAAAACTAAATCGGCGGACCCTAAAAGTAATATGTATTGACCTTATAAAGATGTAGACTAGTGGGGTTTTATTATAGAAGCAATCAATTCTTTAACAACAACAAGTGGACAAGTGGTTGCTTCATGGGTTTGTTAAAACTTATAAATGGATGGAATCCTAGATTCAAAGCTTAATCCCGGTATTTCGGATAAATATAAGAATATGTAACATCGGAAAATAACGGGTAACGGGTTTTATGAAAAATATCGGTGCGTATAATCATTAGAGTATGATCATTAGAATTGGAGTCTAGTCTCGATGACCCGGGAAGTACGGATACGTAAGACGGAAATAAGGACTATGTTGCAGTATTATTAAGATATATAAATACTTACAATTGTCGAGCTAGAGTCTAATTCCGGTATCTCGAGGAATATAAATTCAAGGAAAAGAAAATAATGTCTAGTTTCGGTTTGATTAAGGTATATACACCGTATAGTTGCCGAGGCTGGATACTAAGCCCCAGCTACGGAAACTTATAAGCGCGTAATGGCAGGATCAAAGGTTAGGTCGCGAACTATAGTTAATTAGGGGCCTGTGAATCGTATGCGCGTGCAAGGCAAGTGTCCGCAATCCTTAGGTATAAAGTGAGGTACATAAAGTGAAACTACGATGCACTGGAATGGATATAATCGGCGGCAGATGGGTAAGTCATGTCATCCTCTTTCCGTTTTGAGATTATAACGATATATAAAGGTGGCGCACGATTAAGAAGAATGGTCTCGGGTTCGACACCCCAGACAGAGACGGAAGAAGCGCCGACAGTGAAAGCTAACCCCTGTACCGTAAACTTTACATATGTTTTCCACAGGTGTTGTTTGCATGTTGCATCCGTACTGACCATAATAGGGGCGAATTAATTTGCCAAATAAACCTTCTCTGCATGTGTGTGAACTTCCAGGGATCGCGCGGCCCGTGTGCTCGACGCCAAACTTAATTATTCATTTCTATTTATTTATTTAATTGATGATTCATTAATTAATTAGCTATTTATTTGTCTAATCATATATATATATTTATTTATTTGTTTATTTATTTATTTCTCATTCAGCCATTTGTTTATTCGTCTATTTATAAATTATTTATTTAACTATTTATTTATTTAATTGATCGATTTAGTTAATTATATATTTATTTATTCATTTATTTGTTTGATTGACTGATTTATTAATTAATTAATAATATATTTATTTATTTATTCATTTGTTTAATTACTTATTAATTTATTAATTGATTAATTAATTAATTTATTTATTTATTTATCAATTTATTTATTTATATATTTATTTATTTACGTACGCATACGTCTGTGCATCGTCGGGGGGGGGGGGGATAGTCAGATCAGCATCATCATCATCATCATCATTAGCAGTGTCCCAGTTATATATATAGTCAGGAGGCGTTCCGATAGTATCATCATCATCATCATCATCATTAGACGGTGTTTCAGCTATAGATCGTCAGGAGGCGTTTCGATAGTATCATCATCATCATCATCATCACTAGCGGTGGTTCAGCTATATATCGTCAGGAGGCGTTTCGATAGTATCATCAACATCATCATCATTAGCGGTGCCCCAGTCATATATAGTCAGGAGGCGTTCCGATAGTATCATCATCATCATTAGCGGTGTCTCAGATATATATCGTCAGGAAACGTTACGATAGTATCATCATCATCATCATCATCACTAGCGGCGGTTCAGCTAAATATCATCAGGTGACGTTTCGATAGTGACAACATCATCTTCATCAGTGATGGCAGGGTTCCAGTTACACATCAGTCGGAGATAATTAGGCAGATCCCATCATCATCGATGGCAGGTTTCTAGCTGTACACCATTTGGAGAAAATACACCGACATCCCTGGCCAGGGGCTAGGCATATCCCTACTGTCCAGATCCACCTTTCCATCTACTAATACGAGGGGTCATGGCCTCGTGAAACCACATGGCAACCAACCATTACAAGTATTTATTTATGTATTGTATATGTAAGTATATGTATGTATATTATATTTTATTAGTATGTATCTATCGTACGTAGTGTATGAGGGGGCTCTTCACGGGTGGCACAACACCCGTGCGGATGTCTTCCCTCGTCTGGAATGGATTGAACGTATTGATGCATACCAGATTATAATAAGTACTACCTGGGAGGGTGATTGCAGTCACTGTAGTGTCGCGAATGGCCAATGGGCTGTAGTTGCTCACAGGCGAGGGTCGGGGAGCCTAGGAAACTCCCCCTCCCCACTCGCATATTTTTGACTTGACAGGTGGCCCGGGACCATCTTTACAGTAGCTTCAGTATTTATACCGTAGTTTAACTTAGTTTAACCTGGAGGAGTTGGAATTCGGGGGGCAAACTGGCTCTGAGCCCGGACGCCAGACACTGACGCGAGGGATGGTGCGGTACTTTGCACAGAAGAGGCCCAACATGAAAAGGCGCATCCAGGCTCAGGTCAACGTATCCGGAACTCGTGTCGGGAGAAGGAAGATGGGATCAGTCACCGATGAGCCTTTGGGTACGGAGGGGCCGAATTTAAAGCAACCACATTTTCCGCGTACACATACATTTACACATACCTTCTACAAACCCCTTATCCATTAGAACCCAACGTACCACTAGAATGAGACATAGGGCCAGATACAGGTGACGGAACTTAGGCCGGCTAGTAAATAAACGTAACAATGTAATTGATATAAAGATAATGCAGAGTAAATATAAAAGATCGTAAGGAATAAGCACAGCGAGATAACGGCGGAAGATAAAATTATTAATCAGCGAGGGCGTCGAAGACGGAATCATCCATAGGAGCGGCTACGAAGGACTCGAGGGCTTTCAGGGGATCTATGTACTCTATATGAGCATGCGCATGTGATAACGGCACGTCACTAACCTTTCCAGTGGATGGCGGTCGATCCCATACAGGTAGGACAATGGGGGATCGAGCGGAGAGGGCGTGGGAGCAGAGGATCGCGCACTCTGGAAGCGCAGCTACACCAGATGCAGTGGTTTCAGTCCGTAGGAATGATAGGTAAATAATATAGGGCCACGGAACATAGTATGTTTAGCAATTGCACCGTAGGGCTTAATTGACGTTCTAGGTAGTTTTGGTTGCGTTTTCCATGAACATTCACGAACTTCATACCCCAGTATTTAATTTAAGAAAAGCTTGCGTTAGGGTTACCACTAAACCAATTCATCCCCTATAGTTCGAAACAAAAAATTACACAACGTGAACTGGGGAGGTCTTGAATAAAGCGAGGGTGTTTGGAAATACTACGTTAAAAGCCGTAGAGCCTTCACCCGACGTAGATAGATAGCTTGTTTGCCTCTAACAAGGCGTAAACTCAGTTAGGAGTAGGATCGAGCTGGAAGGCGAAGAAGAGGAGCCATCACAAGGGGTATAATAAAAACAATCTATTAAACAACGCCTGTTCTTTTAACTTTTAATAAAAATACCGTGCTCTTGGACTTCATAAGATTCAGCCGTCATTGGCGTCTTCTTCATTAAAAATCGTCATCAACTTCGGCACCTCCGCTGGGGCATTCCGACCGATCAGCTGACGGAAGACAACCGTCCGCCGCCTCCTACAGCTGGTCAGGGCTGCCACCCCTACTAAAGGTGGTCGATCCACTCCATACTCCGAAGAAAAATTACAGGTTTCGAGTGTTTGTTTATATCTATACATAATTTACAGGAGCCAATTATGGCTAATCTCTAACATTCGCAAACTATTTACAAAAAGTTATCAAAAGGATAACCAAGTGACATTAATCGAACTCAAGTGATGTAACTTTAAAAATAGGAAACATAAAGTCTGTTCCAATCCCTGTTCATACTTATCCATACATCCCATGAGCCTCTACTGGGCCGACCTCTGGAAGCTTAACTATATGTAATTTAATATTCTGTAGTGGACCCGACTGTGATTAAATTTCGTTATAAAGGAGCATCCATTTTGACTTTAGTAGCCACCAGGGTCATACTTGATAATTCGGCGCTGTGTTTTTCTTAAACCTTTTTACTATTGTATTTCATTGTCCCGTATGAAACCACGTTTATAAATTGTATAACATACTGTAGAATTTGTGCCTTATGAACTATTCTCTGTGTACTGAATTGACTGGATACCATCTCATTGTAATAAACCTCATGTAAAACCATACAGGCCCTGTTTTTTTATTTTACTTTCTCCATACTATTCCCCAAACAATCTGAAAGAAAGTAAAGGGAATGGACCACAACCACTGAAGCTTAGAATCCTGGTAAGATAACCCTGAGCGTTGGTTGGTCAGTTAGATCGTGTAGAAGCAATTCTGCATATGAGAGAACAAGTACGTTCTCGGCAACCGCGTTCAGGGGTTTATTGGTAAATTCGACATTTCACATGGCGCCCAACTCATGGGCCACCCCTTACAGATTTCAGATTGGTCAAAAAATGGTTACACATTGTATGGATAAAGTAAAATATAATGTCAATCAGTACACACTCTTTTATGTAATCTTGTAGAACTCTAGCATTTGTTGTAAAAAAACTGTTCCACTTTCCTCTCACAACCTAAGACTGTCGTACCGCGTAAGAATAATCGCCATTAATTACTGAAATAATTCGCGCCATTCCCCGTTTACAAAAAACACCCACTGTACGACTCATAAGTTTTTGACCACATCGAGTACACTCGGGCTCAAAAGTTTTGAAACGCCTAGCTATCATCGTAATTCAAATTTCATTTTCTAAATCAATAACTCGGCTGCTTGCAATTACAAATATTACTCAAGTTCACCACTAACCTTACCATGGAAACCCTTTCTAGCATTCCTAATTACCAAACTGCTCGTTTACACACGTTAAGAAAGGCTCTTCGCGAGCAAGGAATAACCCCATTATCTGGCTTGGCCGCATTGCGCGAGCAAGCCAGACTACACAACGAATCCTGCACGCAACCACATGTGGCTCCAATCGCCCATGCCCATGCGTACGAGGACCTGTCTATGGCACCTGAACTAACAACGGATACACCTTTGACAGTAACCGAATCTACTACAACCGCTACCCAGGCACCCTCATTATTACAACCAGAAGCGCGATTAAGTATTCCAAATGTCAACTTTGGCTCCTGGCCAGTCACTCCTTATTCTGGCACCGGCGACGCGCGCGAATTTTTAATTCGCCTAGAGGAAATAGCGCGCGCGCGCTGCTATCCCGTCCAACAGCTGACTCATGTCCTTCCAGAATTTTTAAAGGATAGGGCGTTAATTTTCTATAAGGCTACTATTCGAGCAGACCTATCTTGGAACCAGTTCAAATCATCTCTCCTCCATAGATTCGAGCGGCCGGATTATTCGGTCGACAAGAAACTCGAAATATGGACATCGAAACAATCCGATTGCGAAACAGCCGCGGATTATGTGACTAGAATCTTAACACTAAACCACATCGTTGACACTCCTCTGTCAGAGGAAGAACTCCTTCAGGTCTTCGGCCGTGGACTGCTCCCGAGGTTCGCAGCAGTCCTAGTCAGTTCGCGACCCACGTCGGTGGCCGCCCTAGAGTCACTATGTTCCGCGTTCGAACGACTAGACTCTCCTTCGTTAAAAGGTCCTCTCGGACAGCCTCCGCGCAAGGCCCCTAACCCAAGAGCAATTGCGTCGGCCCCTACTAAATCGAGATCTCCACGCTGCTTTAATTGCAACGAGCGAAACCATTTTTCTAGAGAGTGTCCCCGGCGACGAAGGGCAGCCGGTCAGGCACCGCCGCCAAGACGGTCGCCGCGCTTACAAATAAAAAGTGAAGGCATACAGCCCATTAAGCGCCCGAATTCGGTGGTTCCCTTCCCCGATGTATCGAGACCACCACCTAACTTTCCATACAACTCAAAAAACTAATGTCCAGCCAATCTCCATACCGCTCGAAGGACTGGATTGATTGGCTGGCCTCAATCAGACTGTTCAAGACCACCTACCATTTAAATACAGCCCCGATGTCCAACGAACTAGACAACAGGCCGTTTCTTTCTTTTAAAATACATCAAATCTCGTTCAGAGCCCTACTCGACTCTGGTGCCGGCGCGAATATCCTGGGTGATACGTTATATGAATCATTCGTCGACCTCGGCTATAGGCTCCGACCCACTGGCATTTCGGTGCGAACGCTAGACGACTCTCCGCTATTTTCCAGCGGCACTATCACCCTGCCCGTGCGTTTTGACCAACGGCTCGTTCAGGTTAACTTCGTCGTGGTACCGTCACTCTCCGACTGCATCATTCTGGGAGCCCCGTTCTTGCGAATCTCCGGCCTAGCCCCCAGCCTATTTCCCAACGGAAAGGCCCGTATTGCCCTAGCGGCTACGGAACCTACCGCCGTTAGCGACCGCACCACACCTCCTGCCTGCCTGATATCTATCGACGAACTCACCTCTGAGCAAAGAATTCGGCTAGATTCAGTCAAGAGCGACTTCACAGATATCTCCTTTGAAAAAGTAGTCCTTGGGAGAACCCGTTTGGTCTCACATGTGATCGACACCGGAGACCACCCTCCGGTTAAACAAAAAACCTATCCCGTATCACACGTCAGGCGTCAACAGTTGATCCAGGAATTGGATACTATGATGGCCCTAGACGTAATAGAACCAGCCCGGAGCGGGTGGCTCAACAACGTATTTATCGTACCAAAAAAGGACGGGTCAGCACGCTTTGTCCTAGACCCAAGGAAATTGAACGACGTCACCAAGTCAGACTCATACCGGCTGCCCAATATCAATCGAACTCTTGAAAACTTAAGAAACACCAAGTATCTCACCACCCTAGACCTAAGCTCCGGATTCTGGAAAATCCCTCTAGCCGCCGGAAGTCGCGAAAAGACCGCCTTCTTCGTAGAGGGTCGCGGTCAATTCCAGTTCAAGGTATGCCCGTTTGGATTGAAAAACATACCAGCCGAGCTACAGAGACTGATGGATTCTTGTTTCTCCGACTTGGGCCCAAATGTATCCACATATATGGACGACATACTGGTGTGTAGCAAGGATTTTGATTCGCACGTCTCCTTACTACGAAAAGTAGCTTCTCGACTGAAAGAGGCTGGGCTAACTATAAAACTGAGCAAATGCAACTTCTGCAAGGACTCTCTTAAGTATCTGGGACATGTTATAGACAGAGAGGGGATACGTACCGATCCTGACAAAATCTCGGTGATGGTCAACTATCCGAGGCCGACGACGGTAAAGCAAACTAGGGCCTTCATCGCCACATTGTCATATTACCGAAGATTCATACAGAACTTCTCAAAAATTGCCAGCCCCTTATATCGGCTGACCAGCTCCAAGTTTCTCGGAAAGAGGTTTGTTTGGAGCGAAGAGGCCGAGGAGGCATTCGTCGCCCTTAAAAGAGCTATGGTGATGGCGCCCATATTGAAGCCTCCGTCCCATGATCACGAGTATGTCCTAACATGCGATGCTAGTGCAATAAGCATAGGGAGCTTCCTCTCACAAAAAATGCCTGACAAATCGGAACATATTATAGCATACTATTCTCGAAAGCTCACCCAGCCTGAAAGATCGTACAGCGTCACCGAAAGAGAGCTGTTGGCACTCGTGGACTCGGTCCATCACTTCCGCAGTTATGTGGAGGGGACACACTTTA
>JADDOH010024088.1:0-29184 GCA_016648135.1 Agrypnia vestita | reverse complement strand
GCTTAGAATCTTGGTAAGTTAACCCTGAACGTGGTTGGTCAGTTAGATCGTGCAGAAGCAATTCTGCATATGAGAGAGCAAGTACGTTCTCGGCACCCGCGTTCAGGGGTTTGTTGGTAAATTGGACATTTCACTGGCGCCCAACTCATGGGCCACCCCTTACAGATTTCAGATTGGTCAAAAATGGTTACACATTGTATGGATAAAGTAAAATATAATGTCAATCAGTATACACTCTTTTATGTAATCTTGTAGAACTCTAGCATTTGTTGTAAAAACTGTTCCACTTTCCTCCCACATCCTAAGACTGTCATACCGCGTAAAAATAATCGCCATTAATTACCAAAATAATTCGCGCCATTCCCCGTTTACAAAAAACGCCCACTGTACGACTCATAAGTTTTGGACCACATCGAGTACACTCGGGCTCAAAAGTTTTGATACGCCTAGCTATCATCGTAATTCAAATTTCAATTTTCTAAATCAATAACTCGGCTGCTTGCAATTACAAATATTACTCAAGTTCACCACTAACCTTACCATGGAAACCCTTTCTAGCATTCCTAATTACCAAACTGCTCGTTTACACACGTTAAGAAAGGCTCTTCGCGAGCAAGGAATAACCCCATTATCTGGCTTGGCCGCATTGCGCGAGCAAGCCAGACTACACAACGAATCCTGCACGCAACCACATGTGGCTCAAATCGCCCATGCCCATGCGTAGGAGGACCTGTCTATGGCGCCTGAACTAACAACGGATACACCTTTGACAGTAACCGAATCTATTACAACCGCTACCCAGGCACCCTCATACTTACAACCAGAAGCGCGATTAAGAATTCCAAATGTCAACTTTGGCTCCTGGCCTGTCACTCCTTATTCTGGCACCGGCGACGCGCGCGAATTTTTAATTCGCCTAGAGGAAATAGCGCGCGCGCGCTGCTATCCCGTCCAACAGCTGACTCATGTCCTTCCAGAATTTTTAAAGGATAGGGCGTTAATTTTCTATAGGGCTACTATTCGAGCAGACCTATCTTGGAACCAGTTCAAATTATCTCTCCTCCATAGATTCGAGCGGCCGGATTATTCGGTCGACAAGAAACTCGAAATATGGACATCGGAACAATCCGATTCCGAAACAGCCGCGGATTATGTGACTAGAATCTTAACACTAAACCACATCGTTGACACTCCTCTGTCAGAGGAAGAACTCCTTCAGGTCTTCGGCCGTGGACTGCTCCCGAGGTTCGCAGCAGTCCTAGTCAGCTCGCGACCCACGTCGGTGGCCGCCCTAGAGTCACTATGTTCCGCGTTCGAACGACTAGACTCTCCTTCGTTAAAAGGCCCTCTCGGACAGCCTCCGCGCAAGGCCCCTAACCCAAGAGCAATTGCGTCGGCCCCTACTAAATCAAGATCTCCGCGCTGCATTAATTGCAACGAGCGAAACCATTTTTCTAGAGAGTGTCCCCGGCGACGAAGGGCAGCCGGTCAGGCACCGCCGCCAAGACGGTCGCCGCGCTTACAAATAAAAAGTGAAGGCATACAGCCCAGTAAACGCCCGAATTCGGTGGTTCCCTTCCCCGATGTATCGAGACCACCACCTAACTTTCCATACAACTCACAAAACTAATGTCCAGCCAATCTCCATACCGCTCGAAGGAATGGATTGATTGGCTGGCCTCAATCAGACTGTTCAAGACCACCTACCATTTAAATACAGCCCCGATGTCCAACGAACTAGACAACAGGCCGTTTCTTTCTTTTAAAATACATCAAATCTCGTTCAGAGCTCTACTCGACTCTGGTGCCGGCGCGAATATCCTGGGTGGTACGTTATATGAATCATTCGTCGACCTCGGCTATAGGCTCCGACCCACTGGCATTTCGGTGCGAACGCTGGACGACTCTCCGCTATTTTCCAGCGGCACTATCACCCTGCCCGTGCGTTTTGACCAACGGCTCGTTCAGGTTAACTTCGTCGTGGTACCGTCACTCTCCGACTGCATCATTCTGGGAGCCCCGTTCTTGCGAATCTCCGGCCTAGCCCCCAGCCTATTTCCCAACGGAAAGGCCCGTATCGCCCTAGCGGCTACGGAACCTACCGCCGTTAGCGACCGCACCACACCTCCCGCCTGCCTGATATCTATCGACGAACTCACCTCTGAGCAAAGAATTCGGCTAGATTCAGTCAAGAGCGACTTCACAGATATCTCCTTTGAAAAAGTAGGCCTCGGGAGAACCCGTTTGGTCTCACATGTCATCGACACCGGAGACCACCCTCCGGTTAAACAAAGAACCTATCCCGTATCACACGTCAGGCGTCAACAGTTGATCCAGGAATTGGATACTATGATGGCCCTAGACGTAATAGAACCAGCCCGGAGCGGGTGGCTCAACAACGTATTTATTGTACCAAAAAAGGACGAGTCAGCACGCTTTGTCTTAGACCCAAGGAAATTGAACGACATCACCAAGTCAGACTCATACCGGCTGCCCAATATCAATCGAACTCTTGAAAACTTAAGAAACACCAAGTATCTCACCACCCTAGATCTAAGCTCCGGATTCTGGCAAATCCCTCTAGCCGCCGGAAGTCGCGAAAAGACCGCTTTCTTCGTAGAGGGTCGCGGTCAATTCCAGTTCAAGGTATGCCCGTTTGGATTGAAAAACATACCAGCCGAGCTACAGAGACTGATGGATTCTTGTTTCTCCGACTTGGGCCCAAATGTATCCACATATATGGACGACATACTGGTGTGTAGCGAGGATTTTGATTCGCACGTCTCCTTACTACGAAAAGTAGCTTCTCGACTGAAAGAGGCTGGGCTAACTATAAAACTGAGCAAATGCAACTTCTGCAAGGACTCTCTTAAGTATCTGGGACATGTTATAGACAGAGAGGGGATACGTACCGATCCTGACAAAATCTCGGCGATGGTCAACTATCCGAGGCCGACGACGGTAAAACAAACTAGGGCCTTCATCGCCACATTGTCATATTACCGAAGATTCATACAGAACTTCTCAAAAATTGCCAGCCCCTTATGTCGGCTGACCAGCTCCAAGTTTCTCGGAAAGAGGTTTGTTTGGAGCGAAGAGGCCGAGGAGGCATTCGTCGCCCTTAAAAGAGCTATGGTGATGGCGCCCATATTGAAGCCTCCGTCCCATGATCACGAGTATGTCCTAACATGCGATGCTAGTGCAATAAGCATAGGGAGCTTCCTCTCACAAAAAATGCCTGACAAATCGGAACATATTATAGCATACTATTCTCGAAAGCTCACCCAGCCTGAAAGATCGTACAGCGTCACCGAAAGAGAGCTGTTGGCACTCGTGGACTCGGTCCATCACTTCCGCAGTTATGTGGAGGGGACACACTTTACACTGATTAGCGATCACGGATGTCTCAAATACCTATCAACATTATCGTCTCCAGGCGGACGCCTGAGCCGCTGGGCCTGTCGGCTAAGCCAATATGACTTCACCTTTCAATACAAAAAGGGGTGCGAAAACCACCTAGCTGACGGACTCAGCCGTATCGAGATAGGCAGCCTGGAGCTAGCCTCCTCCTACGATGATACTGCCGACGCAGCCTACCTACGGCTGCGCCGACAATGCGACGAACGGCCCGATTCCGTCCCAAACTTCATGCTGGGCGAACACCACCTTTATCGATATAGTAAGGCGCCGACCGACGGGAGAAACGGGCCCGGTAGGTCCCCGTGGAAGATAGTCGTACCTTCAGACAAAAGTACAGAACTGATACGTGAGTGTCACTACCATAATTGTCACCCGGGAGTGTTAAAGACGTACGAATACCTCTCCCGCACATTTTACTGGAAGGGAATGTATGCCTCCGTAAAGGGATTCGTGGACGGTTGTGAGACATGCAAGGCATATAAGAGGAAGCAACCGGGGGCCTCAGGGGCTCATGGAGACCCCCAAGAGACTGATCCGACCTATGAAATCGCTGTCCTGCGATCTTGTCGGCCCCCTGCCACTTTCCAAGCGAGGAAATATGCACATCTTGACCGTAGTAGATAATTTTACAAAATTCGTATGGGCGATTCCCCTACGACACGCTACATCAAAAACAGTAATCGACGTTCTGAGGAAACAGGTGTTCCTCCCTTACTCGGTACCACAGACACTGATAACCGATAACGGAAAGCAATTTATTTCACGAGAATTTAAGAACTTCGCGACCTCTATGGGGATATCCGATCTGTTCACCAATGCTTACTATTTCCCGCAAAATAATCCTAGTGAAAGGCAGAATGCCAATATATTAACTGCGCTGTCGATTCTTGTACAAAGCAACCAAAGGTACTGGTGCGCTAAGCTACCAGAGATCTGTTCGAGCTTAAACAACTGCATGAGTATTGCTACCGGACATTCCCCATTTTCTCTCATGCACGGGTTCGAATCTATTCCCCACGGGAGTTTCCACCAGCCGATGTCCAACAGAGGAGTAGAATCCGACGAGGAAGCCCTAAGGCAACGGCTGGAACATCTAAGCGGTATGGAAAAAATATATGACCAGGTCTCCTTGGCTCTACTGAAAGCTTTTCAACGGAATGCTGCGCGATATAATCTGCGAAGGAAACACCAAACCTTTGTGGTGGGACAGACGGTGTGGAGAAGATCTTTCATGCAATCCAATGCTGGGAAATATTTCACGACCAAGCTAGCCCCGAAATTTATTAAGTGTGAAGTGACAAAAAAACTGTCTCCATGCATATATGAGCTGACGGATTGTAATGGTAAATTTTCCGGCAAATTTCACTCGCGAGATTTAGTCAAATTCTAGATAATAGCCTCGTCTTTTCCTTTACGTTGATTCCGTCCGGCAGACATAAAAGAACCGGAAAACGGAACTTGATCGCGTTTCCTTTTGGCGCATCTCCAAAGAGCGATCATTGAACATCATGTAACCTCGTCTTTTCTTTTACTCCAGACCTGTTCGGCAGACGTTAAATAACCGAAAGCAGGATTTGGTCAATAAGGGCCCTTTGTGCTCCAGTTCACCCTTATTGATCAGATGATGGTGCGCGGTTTGCCAGGACCTATGTTAATTGTCATGACACTCCAGTCTTGTCCAGTTTAAGTCTGCTTATATATCAAATCATAATGATCCAGGAACAGGCACCATTGCCGGGAGATGCCTTCCTTTTAGAAATTTTTTTTCTTCTTTCCCTTGGTTAACCCACGTTTGACACCAATACTTGCCCTGGCAGGAAGTATGAATATTAAGTATGCGTTCCATATCCATATGGCCGCCGGCTATGTCTCTCATTATCTAATTTTTCTTTTACGGCAGACCGCTACCATGCAATAAACAACGTACCACCTCGCTCGCCCTTCCTCACGGAACGATATTTCGAAATTTCATAGAAACGACCACAACCTTTTATGCCACTCAAGTGTGTGTCTACGCGATCATTTCTTTCGGAAATACTTTTCTTGTCTTTTCTTCCGAGGACATAAAGGCACACAAGCTTGCTGAGCCAAGATCGGTTTACCGAATATAATAATATATACCCATATATAACCAAGAAAATTTTTATTAGCAACAGAGCATCGGTCGTTACCAAGAGTGTTCGCTTGTCTCTAGTCGTTTTCAACTTACCATAGCTATCTACCCAAAGGTATGTTCATCACAAAAAAATAATAAAGAAAATAAACGCCACACTTAGCCCCCCCCCCTGCATGATTACGGCGAATGCGATGAATTAGGATAGTATATCTGAGTTTGTTTGAATGACATGGCCGTGCAAGTAGAATGAATAAATGCGTGAGTATGAGTCAAAACCCCCCCCGCGACTTGAAGGCGACTGACCAAGCGATATTCTTGAACGCTACCACTCACTACCTTTTAAAAGGGGATCACCCTATTTGTGGTAGCCCTGATCCACCATGTGGTCGAGCAGAGACCGCGCGAAAGTGAACAACGAGTTCAATACGAATTGACGCCCTACTATTAACGGCGCCCTGGGAACTACCGGACGTGACAGTCAGGACGAGGACCCCAGCCTTAAGCAAATCATCCAACTGTCGAAAACAAGGCAGGCTTTACTTACACAGGGTGTACCGCGATCCGAAGTACATACGGTATTGTCTTTTATAGAGTTCATCTCTACTCGGATACCCACTATAGTTGATAAGTTAAATTAAGATTTAGACCTTGCACTAAGCAAAAAATCCCAGGGCTGCCACTATGTATATAAATAGACACGTCCTCCCGCTAGGTCGTTAGTTTTTATGTATTAAGTTTTTTTTGTATTTCGCTATTTTTTAGGTCACGGTAGTTATCTTCATGAACAAATTGTGTATCGCTTATTCGTTTTGAAAATTCACATGTTACAAAAACTATTTTTTATATATGTAAATTTTTTTTTATCGCTTATTTCGGTACGCCTGTTACCATCACACCATGGTAACGGGGCTGTCCCGTTGTTCATTTCCAAAATTCGTTTTGAAAATTCACATGTTACAAAAACTATTTTTTATATATGTAAATTTTTTTTTATCGCTTATTTCGGTACGCCTGTTACCATCACACCATGGTAACGGGGCTGTCCCGTTGTTCATTTCCAAAATTCGTTTTGAAAATTCACATGTTACAAAAAACTATTTTTATATATGTAAATTTTTTTTTATCGCTTATTTCGGTACGCCTGTTACCATCACACCATGGTAACGGGGCTGTCCCGTTGTTCATTTCCAAAATTCGTTTTGAAAATTCACATGTTACAAAAACTATTTTTTTTATATGTATAAATTTTTTTTTATCGCTTATTTCGGTACGCCTGTTACCATCACACCATGGTAACGGGGCTGTCCCGTTGTTCATTTCCAAAATTCGTTTTGAAAATTCACATGTTACAAAAACTATTTTTTTTGTGTTTACATGAGATTTTTTTTATCACTTATTCCAGTACGCCTGATACCATTATACCACGGTAACGGGACTGTCACTGTTCACCTGAACCTGTGATGACAAAACCTTTTTGTAAGGATCACGTAGGCTTTGACGCGAAGCGGAGTCGCGTGACCCCCCTACAGAATGTTCATCACAAGCCATGTCTTGTATTGAGCCTTGTATGGACCTGACGAGTCAAAATTAGGTCAGCCAGGGTGACGACCCTGAGGTGCTTCGACCTATGCGGAAGTCGGGCCGGTTTGTACCGGCGCTAATGAACACGATAGGTGGTCTTCACACCTGATAATTAATTGAAGTTGGTATTATAAAAAGGGGACTGGTTCCTAGGGCGACTTGGCCAGTGTCCCGACTACTGAAGCATAGATGGCCGACTACTGGCAAAAAGGCTATTTTTTATAAAAATATTATTTTTAATTTAACCCGGCGAACAATTCCGCCTACTAGAACCTTGTAACGTTGACAAATCTGCCGTATAGAGCCTACCACTCGCATATTACGATAATTTCCATGTTTTTTTTGTAAACACTTGTAACGATATTGGCCTATTCAAATAGACATTGCTGAAAAATTATACGAAAATATCTATCTGCCGGATAAGTAGGTGCGGGCGAGCGTTATTATTTCTGCACGCGGGCGTGTAAAGCGGGCTTTATGTTATATGATTCTGATGAAGCGAGCCAATCAGGAACGTGGATTCGCGGAACGAATTCGACGAATCAGAGGCTTTCTGAGTTAGACTTTACCTTTACACGTCGGTTGGAGTCAAAAATGGCGAGAAATATAGACTATATAAGCCATACAAATTCGAGGATCTCGCTTCTTTCTTCAGCATCAACGTTGGCCGGAGGCTCTTGTGGAGAGAGGACCGAGATACCATCAGTGAGTCACAGAGGCAGCAACACTCGACGATACAGCTAAGCATTTTCAATATTATTTATTTCTATTGCCTTTTTCGTGTATTCAATTTAGAACTTTCTGGATCGTAACAATTATAGATACATGTTGTGGATTGTTTTGTTACGTATTTTGGGCCTAGGGATAATTATTACTATACGCGCTTCAGATTCAATATACAAGAAATCGTAATATGGCGACTGTGATAGTTATTCAAATTATTGCATAACGCTTATGAAATATATAATTCTGTCGCTGTTCATATGAAAAATCACTTAAATTTGATATTCATATATTACCAAAGATATAAAGGCTTTAAAATGGAATACTTTACTGACGAAGGGTGTTTCGTGTTTGTTTGTGGGATTTAAATTCAGAATAATTATGTATATTCAATGTCGCGAGGTTCGGAATGTGCGAGAGGTTCTTCAGGGCGGATGTATTCTTATGCTAACGAATGCTTTGTTATCTATACTGGCGATTGAATACACGGATTTCTATATGATTTGTGTAGATCGTGCGAGGAGTTTCTTACTAACAATATATTTTAAAAATGCATCTGGATTTTATATTTATTTTATTAAAACATGAATGTGTGGTTTATTTGAACTCGTTACATGTTTGTATTGCGTATCATTAGGCAATCGTTGAAAACACGATTTGTTCCTATCAAGTTCTTATAAAGACGTGTTTCGAATTGTATATATTCCTTAATTGCGATAGTTATTCATATGACATTGTTTTATTCATTCAATATTAGATATTTGAAATGTTTTTTTTACAACATATTCCATTATTGTGGGTCGTTTGCGGTTAGATCAGGGGTAGTTAACCTTCGGTCTTCCGTAGCCGTGATAGTTCTTCATATGACATTGTTTATTCATTCAATATTAGATATTTGAAATGTTTTCTAGAACATTATTCACTATTGTGGGCAGTTCGCGGTGTGTTCAGGGGTGGTTAACCTTCGGCCATCCGTAATCGCGATAGTTATTCATATGACATTGTTTTTACTCATTCAATATTAGATATTTGAAATGTTTCTACAACATTTGCCATTATTGTGGGCAGTTCGCGGTTTGTTCAGGGGTAGTTAACCTTCGGTCTTCCGTGATCACGTTATTTACTTATATGACAGATTGTTTTGCTTTGTTCGTTTAATATAAGTAATATCATATTTTTATGAGTTACCGTAATTATTTATCTATATGATTTTATTATTGAGAGTGATGCAACGAATACTACTTTCATGAATACGAATATCAGGCCTACTATTCGGTGAATACGAATGCGAATATTTCCACCAAGGTGGGGGAACTTGAACATACTTGTAAATATAATAACCTTGATGCAACGAATACTACCTTCATGAATACGAATATCAGGCCTACTATTCGGTGAATACGAATGCGAATATTTCCACCAAGGTGGGGGAACTTGAACATACTTGTAAATATAATAACCTTGATGCAACGAATACTACCTTCATGAATACGAATATCAGGCCTACTATTCGGTGAATACGAATGCGAATATTTCCACCAAGGTGGGGGAGAACGCAAGCATACTTGTAATTGTATTGTTTATGTCTGCTTGTGATATCACTATACGGCGTAGATGAACTAGTTTGAAAGGGCTTATGTTCTGTATGTGCTTGGCGTAGAGGGAATAGTCTTCTCGTTTCTAGGATTCTATACAGGTTTACAGGTGCTGATATTGAAATATATATACAAGGAAAACACTATTTTGGGAACCATTAACTGGATGGCAGATATTGAAGCACACATACACACAAGGAGGACGTTATGTTAAATACATGACTGGAAAGTTGTTATTGGAAAACACAGGCGTCCAGTCGGCGGGACGCAAGCATACTTGTAATTATATTGTTTGTGTCTGCATGTGATATCACTGTACGGCGTAGATGAACTAGTTTGAAGGGGTTTATGTCCTGTATGTGCTCGGCGTAGAGGGAATAGTTTTCTTGTTTCTAGGATCTAATACAGTTTTACAGGTGCTGATATTGAAATATATATATATATATACAAGGAAAACACTATTTTGGGAATCACTAACTGGATGACAGATATTGCAGCACACATACACACAAGGAGGACGTTATGTTAAATACATGACTGGAAGGTTGTTATTGGAAAACACAGGCGCAACTAGAGGATATGGACAGTTTACAGAGAACTTCAACTTCTGTTGGGACCTTTTACTATTACTATTCTTTCGCCTTTTTTCTTAACCGTGGATGAACTAGATTGAGGGGGTTTATGTTCTGCATGTGCTCGGCGTAGAGGGAATAGTTTTCTTGTTTCTAGGATCTAATACAGTTTTACAGGCGCTGATATTAAAATATATATACAAGGGAAATGAAGGGCTACACAGGCGCTGGTAATTGCTCAATTTTGGAGAGGATATATTACTTCGGATCAGGATGCCATCTCAGAAGCAGACCAACTACAGAATTAAGATAAGAACCTTTAATATTATTTATTCCTGATGTTTTCTTATGTGTATCAAATGGAATGTTCGTGCTATATAATTTGTCATTGTCACATGGTCACTATTCATTTCATTACGTGGGTTCAGAGCCGACGGTAACGGACGCGGGAACAAATTAGTACTGATGTCGGGACGTAACGTCGGGATTATATCTTAATTATCTTTAGGATAGAAGCGAGGTCATTGTACGTGCATTCTGCATTTCAAACGTCTTACTAACATATATAAATACATATTATTGCGTTTTACAAATTGAATATGATCGCGGAAAATAGGTATTTCGCCCGGTTGTGCAATATTAACTTCCTTCGTAGCATAATGAGATCTTATTACCGGCGCTAGACTCTTAAGGTTAGGCACGCGGGGATTATAAATGGGATAATGAACGAGAACCGAATGGGGAAGTTCGTCTCTTCATGGTCGGGAGGCGAGGAGTCGTACGTCTTTCACGCCCCGTGATCTTGGGAGGCTGAATTTCGATTGTGGAAAAAGATGAAGTTGGATCTACTCGCGTGGCAAGACAGGGTCGAATGTCGGAGCGCGCGTTCTCGGCTATGGAGTCTGATTAGATTGGAGAGACACCTTAGGTCAGGGACTAGGTAGGGCCATCTTAACTGTATCTACCCGGTTGTGACTGGGTTTTAAAGCCAAGAATTACAGGATGGTCTGAAGGTCTTGATGCGGTTACCCCTCTAACATCTAAGGGGAAGAACCTCTCACGTCTTTTCAGTCCCCTTGGTGCGACGAGCTCGGGCTCTGGTTATGAATGTATGTGAATGTAATAACTCCGTACTCAAGGACGAGATAGGACGTTCCTCATGAACGAGAAATTATAAGATGCAGGTAGCAGTTCGACAATCAATACTTATGCTCGGGACCGCTTTAATGAACGAGATCTGTCAGCAGTTTAACAATCAACTTTATGATCGGGACCGCATTCAGGAGCACGATGGCATTACTAACATCATCATTCTCATCATTCACCACCTTTTCTAACTTGCTGTATACAGAGACCTTCGGGGTTCTCCCTTCCCGGCCAGCGAGAAACATATCAGGAACTTCACAATCAACTGTAATAATCATGCTGTTTTACCATCATTTAATATCTCTAGTCAATAAGACTACACCGTGGGATCAATCACATCAACTATATTTGGCGATGCTAACATGGCTCTGACTGACGCGCTCAAGGGAGAGTCTTTTCCAGTCACCCAGTTAGTTCATTCAGCCCTTTAATCAGCAGTAAACATCATAATAATCCGGCTCATGTAGCCGCAACGTGGGATCCTCATCATATACACCAGTCAATTTGACTGCCCCGCGGGATAATATACAAACCTTAATATCAGACGCGGGATTTCTTCCTGATATGTTTGTCGCCGGGAAGCGAGGACTTCGGGGGATTCCAGCAGGAGCAATAGAGTCTCGGCTTGATCTTGGTCTGCAGCTTAGTGTGGGAGGTTATGTCTAAACAGGAGTTAACCACCGGATGCGGCGATGCTCTGGGGCCGCATCCCCCTCCCCCCTACAGGGGGGGGGGGGCATCTAGAATCCACGTTTGAACAGAAGTGGTTAGACACTTCTTAAATTTCACTTACAAATCTGTATCTTCCATTCCCTTAGAATCTCGGGCTGCGATAATGTCAGACAAAGCTTGCCCTGAGCCTCTGTTGCGCCTAGTTGTTGTGAATATATATATGTTTGTCTTCCCCTACTATGTACTATGAACAGATTGAGCAGATTGGACAACGTGAGACGCGCTATCGGTAGGTTTCTTACTTGTGTTTTGAATATAACGTATGCTATTATATCTTGTAAATCTGTCATAAATGGGTGCCGCATGTGGTTGTGCTGACACTGTTCTAAGCTGCTATTATGAGATGTTGATAATCAATGCGGGCGGAATCTTTAGCGTATGCCGTTAACTTGGCAACGATTGTATTGTTTTATATTACAGTATTTTAACCCCGATGGTATTATAGTTATGGCGGTTCAATGTAAGGGAGTTTTGCTACTAGCGTTTATTCCTAGGCTACGCCGCATATAATTGGCTTTTAGGCCAACTCCGGACGTGGACGATATCGGCTATCTCTCATATAGGCGAAACTGTAGAGTTCTAGAGCGGTTTCTAGAAGGACGAGTACGGATTAGTTACGTGCGTTTGTTATTTCCATAGTTAGGTAAGAATTCGATCTATATTAGTCTAGTCGCGTTAATAAGAATACGAATCTCACCACATATCAAAAGAATTTTGGATAGCTACGGACACAACGGAGGGGGAATTTTCCTAGCCACTAGATAGATCACGACTGGCCAATTTTGAAAATATAAATTCTTAACAAAAAAAAAAAAAATATTAGCTTTCATGTAAATATACTTCCGAAGTTCTAAGTTCGACTTAAGTTTTATCTAGAAGCTTAAAGCATAAAGTGTGTGCTTAAAAGTCACAAAAGTCGTAATAAAGCTTAATTCGGTAGCTTAAAGTCTCAAGCTTTGGGCTTTTCGTAAAACTTATATTATTAAACTTTATAGTTAGGTATTTAGCTTAGGTGTACAGGTAGATACGTTACACACTGACAATCCGTACTCTGTCATGGAGTATCCTCACTCAATGTTGAACTAAGGGTTTACAAACAAGATCCTTGGTGGTACACCGTAAGGCCTGGATTCCCTATATAATTATTAATTTAACAATGAATCCTTTTTTTTTGTTTGTTTTTTTTTTACTACCTGATAAGGGAATGTGTAATGCTTCCTTTTAGACAGAAAGGAAGTATTACTATTCTGTCATAACAAAATAAATATAAATAAATAAATATTACATATTCCGTCGTGTCCATAATAATACCCGAAATCGCACACGTCGAGCGAGGCGGCCGGAGCCAGGGCGCGTAGGTTACACACACAGGCTTACGAGTCACACACACTATGATAGTATCTCTGTCAACCGCCCTCGCGGGGCCTCCGAGCAGGAGACGGAAGGCGTGTCACCGCGGGCCGCGCTGCCTTACTCTTGGAGCGGCTGTACCGGCGCGCGACCCCCCCCCGCACCCTCTTCCGCTCCGCGCTAATATAGGATAGCCCCGCGCCCGGCAAGCCAGTCTTCACCAGTCAGTCTTCGAGTCATCATCCGGGAACCGAGGTCTACGGTGCGTCAGCTACGCCGCCCGCCCTAAGCAAATTACGGCCGCCATTTGCATAAAAGTTACGGTGCCGGAATTGTTCGTTGTAAATTTTCAAATGTGAGCCAATAACATACCTCTCGCCGTGTTACAAAGCTAAACAGTGTGTTCAAACGATTTAATAATATACTTCCCGCCGTGTTATAAAGTTAAACAGTGTGTTCAACTAGTTTAAACGCATATAGTAACGAGTTCGTCGTGTGAGACAATGTCGCTCTCACAATAAATACATTATAATAATCGTTCTCTATGTTTTTATAAACGACTAAGGGTGAAGTAAACCAAAGTTAAAAAAAAAAGTTCATCGCAAGCGCCTTGAGCCCCCTTTGCAAAAAATATAATACATTACTATTGGCGTCCTGAACATTCCCCGCCAACAAGGGGTATAATAAAAACAATCGTTTTCGTGCCCTATTAAACAACGCCTGTTCATTTAACTTTTAATAAAAATACCGTGCTCTTGGACTTCATAAGATTCAGCCGTCATTGGCGTCTTCTTGTTTAAAAATCGCCATAAACTTCGGCCGCTGCTCGGGCATTCCGACCGATCAGCTGACGGAAGACAACCGTCCGCCGCCTCCTACAGCTGGTCAGGGCTGCCACCCTTACTAAAGGTGGTCGATCCACTCCATACTCAGAAGAAAAATTACAGGTTTCGAGTGTTTGATTATATCTATACATAATTTACAGGAGCCAATTATGGCTAATCTCTAACATTCGCAAACTATTTACAAAAAGTTATCAAAGGGATAACCAAGTGACATTAATCGAACTCAAGTGATGTAACTTTTAAAATAGGAAACATAAAGTCTGTTCCAATCCTGTTCCTACTTACTCTTATATCCCATGAGCCTCTACTGGGCCGACCTCTGGAAGCTTAACTATATGTAAATTAATATTCTGTAGTGGACCCGACTGTGATTAAATTTCGTTATAAAGGAGCATCCATTTTGACTTTAGTGGCCACCAGGGTCATACTTGATAATTCGGCGCTGCTTTCCTTAACCTTTTTACCATTGTATTTCATTGTCCCGTATGGAACCACGTTTATAAATTGTATAATATACTGTAAAATTTGTGCCTTTTGAACTATTCTCTGTGTACTGAACTGACTGGATACCATCATTGTAATTAAACCTCATGTAAAAACCATACAGGCCCTGTTTTTTTTATTTTACTTTCTCCATACAATTCCCCAACCAATCTGAGAGAAAGTAAAGGGAATGGACCACAACCATTGAGGCTTAGAATCTTGGTAAGTTAACCCTGAACGTGGTTGGTCAGTTAGATCGTGCAGAAGCAATTCTGCATATGAGAGAGCAAGTACGTTCTCGGCAACCGCGTTCAGGGGTTTGTTGGTAAATTGGACATTTCACAATCGAACAATTACATTTTTATTTATATAAATAAATAGTAGGTATATAAAAACAAAGTAGGTTTACAAAAACATCCTCGTATTTGGAAGCAATGTTGTGCCAAAATTTCAAAGCAAATCCATGAAGAACTTTCAGAGATTAGCGATTTTGTACAAACGAACATTAAAGTTTTTATTTATATAGGTATTTTATGTATATAGAAACAAAATAATTTAACATAGAATTAAAATAAGGAATACGTGAAAAAAGTCCCCAGGCAGCGAATGCATGCCGGTATGAGAGGACATTAAACACTAGGTTTACTTAGTAACTATAAGATAGAACTATACATAATATCTCATCAACTATAGCTTAACATTACCGATGGATTTAATATTGTAGAGATAATTTATGACGATCATTAAAATAGATGGAAAAAATATGTTATCTCTACTTGAGTTTGAGTTTCGAGAGCCTCAAAATCTCTCATACTTCACATGTCGATACAAGATAGAAACTCGAGTATTAAAATTATATTCACATAGAGATAATACAATTAATGTTTTTCATCCATTTTAATGATTATAGATAAGCACATTGATTCATTCATTAACAGTCTGTCTCCTCCTCAATACATCTTTTCAGATATTTATTGAAGAGTTTCACATTGTTCAGTCCCTTTATATCAGAGCCCATTATAATAGTCAACAGCTATATACAGCAATCTACGCCGTTCTCCATTTGTTTTCGGTACATCACTTCAAGGTGATGTTTGTTTTAAAAAAACTTATTCTTTTCTAAAATAGCATCTTTACCTTTAAGACGTATATCAGATCTTCTAAGCTTAGTATATTGGTAATTTTATTCCGGTCAGTGGTTCTGGTATTGCAATTTAAGTTAAACGTTGTTTTATGGGCTATGTTCATGATTCGTTTTACTATTCCATTAAAAACATTTTTTTGTCATTATTTTTTCTTTTATTGAGACAAAATGAAACACCTGATATTAATTAAGGTTTTATTATTTGCAAAAAGTTACCGGACACGAATTTAACTTGAGCACTCTTATGTAATTCATACTAATTTCACACTAGTCACTCGAGACTATTTCACTTGTTTCTAGAGAAATTCTCATTTACGCGTTTGTCTATGCGCCCGATATCTGTGGTATTCGCTTCTGTGAAATCGCAGCCGTCAAAATATAAACTGTTCGCACCGCGTGCTCTGCTACTTATGTATTTATTACGGTATCGCTTTTCTTCTTCTTTCTTGCTTGAACTTTCTGCTGCTTTCGAGTATTTTCTAATTGTTACTATACTATTCTAAACGCACATTCAGCCGTGAAATTACTCAATTTGGCGTGGTTCTTCTTGATTTAAGATCCCGTGATTATAAGTTATGTTTTGAGTTGATTATTTGTGATAATTTATACAAATTAATCGGCAAATAAATCCTATTTTTAAGTCGTTAATTTGTAAAGTAAACAAAAACTTTGCCTTAATATTGACATTGATGTTAGACAAATTATTTCCTTGCATATCGTAGGGGTGGCAATTTATCGCAATGACAGGCGTTTTCACTTCGTTAGCTTTCAGGGCTGTCACGAGATTAACCTTTCAAGGAAAAATGTGTTGCTGGGACCGCTTTGTATTCAGCGGACAACAAAAATAATAAATGTCAACAATTTGCTTAACGGTCACAAGCAGCTCGTCCTGGTGACTTGGACTGTGTTGACAGAGGGGCGGTTTTTCATTCAGATTTATAATCTAATTATATAAATATTTTTTTATACTTATAAAAATTAATTTGTTACCTTGGACTGTAAAAAACATTGAAAAATTATTAAATAAATAACGAAAAGATTAAAAACTTTTTATTTGATAATATGTCGATGTTCTACGGTGGAAATGGTGAACGTTGCATTGCATAAAGTGATCATTTAAGCCAATTCACATAGGTCATAAGCCCTTTTTCATAAACAGCTTCGTCTATGTGAGACTTATAATTTGTCTGAATTAATACATATTTATTTATTTACATTCGTCATTCATTCGTCATTTTGCGAATATAAGTTAATTAATTACATAAACTTACTACAAATACAATACAGTATGTGTCACATTATTATATATAAAAAACGAACGTTTAAGAAGTAACTCCAACCCAGGGAGCCTGAAATTTTGGCAGAAATTGGATGATTATTTACAAGGTGATGAATCTATCATCAGCCCCGATGATGGATCCTGTAATGGGATCCGAAAAATCAGCCAAAAAGATCGTAAAAACGCGGCATCATACCCCAGAAGACACAAACCAGAAGATTCTGAGTGGCCGTAAAAGCCTTCGAACATTCTTAAAGGTGATTAATAATTTTTATTTCTATTTTATTGGAATTTTTTAAGATACATACTAAAGTTTTATTTTAATAGCTGTAACCCGTCAAAAATGACGGTGTTTTTACATGCCGATTCCTAAAAAACAAGTATTTACTTATTTACCGACACCCACGAAATAGTAATAAATATTTTTCTCAAAATATTTGAATATGATTTTATATTTCCTCTGCCGGCAATTAAATGTACTATTCTAAACACTGAGTTGAACGCTGAGACTTTTCGCATCTTTGCCTAATATATCCTATATGTACTGTATGCAGTATGGACGGGTAATGCAGGCTCGGCGTTAGCAACATCACTGTCGTTGCCGCCTTCAGGTTTGCTGGCCCGGGGTTCAAGCCCCATCTCCAGCCGTTTAATTTGTTTTTTTTAGCCGTGAATTCAAACGAAATTACGGAGTTACGGGGACAGACAGACATACGGACGGACTGACAGATGGACAGATGGACAGACAACGAATTTATTTTTATGTTTGATTGCAAAATTTTTGAAAAATAAATTCGCATCATGTCGATTTCTGTAGGGGTCCTCTTTCGTGACTAAGAAGCAACAAGCAGCTCATTTGTTCGAGAAAGAAAAGAACGTCATGTAAGTACTTATTTAAAAATGAAATATCCAAAATGTTTTGTTTTAGTCGGTTCTGCGCCTGCAGAAATTTAGATAAATTTTCATTACCATACTTGAATTATCTTATACTTGTTTAAGGCGATCGTCTAGCAGAATGAGCAAATTTCACCATTTTTTCTCATATCTTCTCTTGTGTTTTTTATCACATTTTTGTAGGGAAATATCTCATTTTAAAATTAATTCATCAGGTTACATATATTTTAAATACGAATATATTATTAAAATGTCACAAACAAAATTATATAATTGATTAATAAATTACCAAACATTTTATGTTTTAAAAATGAAGAAAATTGCTCCACTTTGTGGGTCTTTTATGACTGAATGGCGTGTTGAGATGTTTTTTTTATTCAATTATATTACAAAGTAAACGATTATCTTAAATTTTTTACAATTATAGAAAAATCTGTCAGTTTGTTTACATGCAATTTATACTTTATATA
Organism: Agrypnia vestita; assembly: GCA_016648135.1. Classification (NCBI taxonomy): domain Eukaryota; kingdom Metazoa; phylum Arthropoda; class Insecta; order Trichoptera; family Phryganeidae; genus Agrypnia; species Agrypnia vestita. Next base: position 10,834 of record JADDOH010024088.1, on the reverse strand, counting down.
CTTCACATCTCCTTTTTCTAAATTATGATTCATCTTGTATACTTCACACCTCCTTTTTCTAAATTACTGTTATAACTTTAAACAACTATCTATACTTTGTCAATTCTGTAATGTTTTGCTGTTCTACTCTTTGGATTTCTTGCATACATTATTATGTAAAAGGTACTTCTGTGCCGTATATTGAAATAAATAAATTAACTGTCGAGGTTGTAAATTTCGGTTTCCATGTAGTTGTTATTATGTTACTATGTTTCAACGATTTGTATCTGATGTTTAATCATATAACCCATCAAAAATGACGGACTTTATATATTTTAATTTCAACTTTACATTAATTATTAATTTTATTAGTTAGTCAAAACAAAAAAGTGTATTCGGAAATCAATCTAAAATGTAAAATTTTATGTGTACTATTTGAAATCATATTAATTTTGAAAACAAAATATTGTTGTCATTTTATTCAATTATGAAAACGGAATGTGATCACTTACATACTAATTTTGAAAATTGAATGAGATCCGCTGATTCTAGTTACGATTACTAATGGACCATTCGAGATAGTATTATCACAGTATACCCAGAACAGTAGTTTATCTCCGGCCTGTCGGCAAGTTATTAGCCCACCAATGCGTTGACGCTAGGGTTGTCACTTTACTCGTAGCGTCTGAGATTCCGACGCATAAGGTAGACACGAAATCCGAAAATTTATGTAATTAGTATACCTAGTTTCTGCACTTAAATTGCAAGAACGCTGATTAACATCAACGTAGACTTTTAAAAACTCACAGTCTTTGTGATAATCAAAACACCTTTTTAGTAAAGCACCACAAACATAAAAAAGGCATTTTTTTCAGGAAGCGTATTTTTTTCTAAAGCAGCGGCTGCTAGCGCGAATGGCACCGAAGGCACGGCCCTTACTGCTGCCGCCTTATGCCCCCATATTTTATGTCAATGTGTGCGTCAAGTGCGTGCGTACAAGACGCCGAGCACGAACGCACACATTCTAATGGGTAGCGGCTAGTTTGTATGAAGACGTATTACTGTTCTTAGTATACTGTGGTATTATTGGAGTTGGGGATATTATTTTTTAAATAGAGAAGCGAAACGGAATACGTGACGTATAAATAGTCGTACTAATATTCATCAAATTAAGCTCAATGCTTGTGCTGTGAAAATTTGACTAACTTGCTGGCGTCCTGGATTGAGGCTCGAACCACCGACCATTGGGATCACTAGGCGAGAATCATAACCATTACCCCGACAAGCTTCTCCTTTATAAGCAGTTAATTTTAATACCACTAATAATAACTAATTATGAAAACACTAATAAAATTAAATGTTTGTTCAAATAATCGTATATTCATAGTGTGTATCAATAATGTAAAATTAATTCGAACCCAATGAGAGTCAAATTATTTATACTATGTTTTATGTGAAATGAAATCAAAAATATACTCTCGTAATTTGAAAGCCGTTTTCATGTCACTGATTGTCAGAGGTTGGTTCTATTAAAATCTAGTTGAATTAACAATATCGTGTGGTGAAGGTATTTAATATTTCAATTTGGAGAGTGATGAAGGTTACACATGTGTCACCTGAGGATGTAAAAGGGGAACTACAGACTACATAGCTGGTTAACTATGATTGTTTTGCACAGCAAATACATACCGTAACTGTTAGTAAAGGAATACATAATGCTAAAATAGAGTATTTTCTCTAGTGACGGTGCTATCACATAATGTCTTGAGGCGGTAATTTTGGTACACATTGAGTAATTAATCTGCATAGGAAAGATAGCAGAAACGTAGACAAATAGGTAGAGACGAAAAGTATTTTCACTCGGGGCATTAACTGGGTTAGCTTTGTTCTTCAGTTAGACAAATATTTCTTTTAATACTCATGTCACTGGACCATTTCCGTACCTGAAATCAAATGTAATAAAGGGTAAAAATGAAGCAAATAAATTATAAATAAAGATAAATTATAGAAGTCTTTATGGGAAGGCTCAGGGTTTATGACCTGTATGAGCTGGCTTAAGTGATCACGTTACACAATGAAACGTTCACCAAGTCCACCGCAAAAACATCCACACATGCATTTACTAATCATCCTTCTGTAGACAAAATCAAGTAATTGTGTTTTTAATAAAAATATTGTTAAAAACAAATTATAATTTAAAGTTTAAACTTTGTACTACACACACAATATTAAAGTTATTATAGTTTCGAGAGGAGCAATTCCTCTCATCATTAGGTATAAATTATAAATATATATAACTCTAATATTTTGTGCGTAGAACAAAGTTTAAAAAAAAACATATTTTAAATTAAAATGTTCCTCTACGAAGTGACAACCAAATCATTTAATGACAAAATAAATTATCTTTGGTTTTATAATGTCAACTAAACAAATTCTGAAAAATTTACTTAGTAAATATCTCACAAGAGTTTGTCAGCCAGCCTGATCTGGATTCTAGTTTCAAAATAGCGATTGCTTAAAAAATGAAAAATAACTTGTTAGGTTAATATTTAATAATAGACTTTCATACACAAACAAAATATTCCTACCAGTAATTATTGATGAATTGTAGACATTATTCATGATGGTCATGAAAATGAATGGAAAACGTAAGCGTTGTTATCTGTACACGAGTTAGTTATATTTGAAAGCTGCGAGCTGATTTGTGTCATTTGGTTTGATATTTCACCATGAATAGACTTACGTCAGAACAATGCTTGTAAATTGTTTCGCAGATTTGGTTGCAAATTTATTTTGGAAATCGTAGTATCGTAATCATATTTAAACAGTATAGGCATAATATTATCTTTCCAATAAAGCCAATGCCATAGTCATTACCGCGGTTTTTATATTTAATTTAATTTTAAGTTCTAAGTCCTAAAAACATACTTTATATGAATATATTGTCAGTGAAGCGCGAGAAGTCGTTAAGTAACAAATTCATGTTTTTCTGAAAATCGCTTCCAAAGCTTCTATGTCTTAAATCTGCAATAATTATGTAAAGCGCCTGTCATATGGAATTTGTGACAGAAATCACTAAAAAAAAATCAAGTTAACCTCAAAATCAAGTTAAAATTAGTTACTGACTTTTAGTGATAAAGTGTGGAATATGTACACTAGTATACAGAGAAGAAAATAAAATGTCATTAAGTAATCTGATGATTTAAAAAAAAAAATATATTTGTATTAAATTAATGACTATTTCATCCATAAAACAACTGTTCCATGGCAAAAAATGTTTTGACAACTTCTTGCTCTCATAGTTTACATAAAAAATAACCCATAATGACTTCTAACTTAGTTTTACCAAAAATGTCACTTAATGATTTCTTGCGTTACATGCAAAATATATTATAATATTATAATATACACAAAAACTATATTGGTATTTTAAACCACCATAAAATTATGTTTAATAAATAAATAAAATAGGTATATAACAATAATGAGTCGTAGTAGTCATATGTGGTAATTAGGAAGTGTATTATTAAATTTTATAAAAGTTAAACCGATAATCAATTAATGTATTATGGATGTCTCAGAAAGACGAAACTGTATTTTATTATTATTATGGGAAAGTAGGTATAGAAGTCATTTATGGTGTATGTCGGACTTACGACCGATCGTATGATAGGCTTAAGTGATCACTTTACACATATGTAACGTTCGCCATTTCCACCATGTTAGAATATACCATGTCTTACTAATTTTTGAAAGTTGTATATATTTGGATTATATGACACACATCACGTACGTGTTGTAACAACCTATTATACCGGCCTGTGACAGCCATTTTCCTTCCCTCTAAATCCCCACAGATGTCACTAATTATTTTTGATATCGTTAATGTCGGTCAATGAGACTCCCACAATTGATTTTACGGAATTTATGAAGCAATATACTTTTTTCTGTGTAACGAAATTCTTTCCGAATTACTAACATTACACTAAGATACGTCAGAAATATTTATTATTTAAATTTTTATTAAATTCCCTTCTTTTACCAGTATTTTTCATTCAGAATATTTTTGAGTTTGTTCAAATCTTTCAGAACGGTAGTACTGGATTTCTTGTCACAGAGACATCATTAATCAATTAATGTAAATTATGGATGTCTCACAGAGATGAAACTGTATTTTATTATTATTATTATTAAGCCATTACTATCCATGCATATGATTTTTATATATATTACTCTACTTTCACTATTGCTTTTGTATTTTACAGTATATTCTGTTCTTATTATCCACATTTTATATTTACATACTCAATTAATTAATTAATTAATTTTATAGTTATATAGTATTTTGTTGTATATCTTTATTATTTTTTGTTCTAACTATATTGTTCAGCTGCTCATCTCGGCACAGGTTCTCCCTAGTGAGATGAGCGGCTCCATCTCCTGTCATGTAACAAGATGAAGATAAATAAATAAATAAATAAAAAAATAAAAATAAATAAAATAAAATAATAAAATACAGTTTCGTCTCTGTGAGACATCCATAATATACATTAATTGATTAATGATGTCTCTGTGACAAGAAATCCAGCACTACCGTTCTGAAAGATTTGAACAAACTCAAAAATATTCTGTTAAACCGATGTTTTATTGAAAAACTTGCCAATAAAGTGTTTTATGCTGTCCACTGAATCCTCTCCCTACGGTTTCTGCGTTATCAATCTTACCCTACGCCTTCGCTAAGTCAAGTTTATAGAAAACGTTCAATTCCCCGGAGACTAAAAGTGATTGGTATTAAGAAGCGACTCATAAATTGTAAGTCCTTCCAAATTGGAGCAATAAAAGGAACAATAGTAGTTCAGTAAGCGTACACTGGATAAGCCATTATTCATTGTTTGTATAGAAAAAATGTTATGAGAATATTATGTATACAATGAGAAAACCATGCAAATGCGAGAAATCCAAGGACGCAAGAAAACAATTTGTGTATCCTCGGAGACTTAAATCTCAGCAATCCCATTTTACAAAAAGGGGCTGTTTTTCAAAATAGATTCTTGAATATGATTCGCATCATTTTTTATCCAATTCGATCAAATAATTGTTATGATTAATTTTAGGTGAACTATTTTTCATACCGATATTTTTATACGTTCGAAAATGGTTTAATACCGAACATTAATCAACATATATTATATATGTTTCATAGAGACAAAGCTATTTTTTATATGGGAAAGAAGGTATGAAAGTCTATTTTTTTGGGTGTTTATAGGGCTTATGACCTATCGTACGGCCGACTTAAGTGATCATTTTACTTGTTCGAAGAATATATTTTCTTCTGAGTGAAGGTTTGAACTTTGTGGTGATATTTTTATTAAAATAAAACACAAATCATTTTGTTTTCACCACTTTATTAGATTATACAATCTTCATGTTTAGAGAAACATGAAACTAACAATAGTTAACAACCCTGTAGCAGAGAACATTGTTCTCGAAACATGTAGATTGTAGAATCTAATAAAGTGGTGAAAACAAAGTGATTTGTGTTTTCATTTTGAACATTTTACGTAATGTAACGTTTATCAATTCCACTTAAGATAGATAGACGTATGTATATCAAATTTTTGGACTTGTTTATATATTAAGAACATACAAGAGTAGCTTATTGGTCTTGTGGTTAGGACACTCGCCTCGCGATCCAAAGGTCACGGGTTCGAATCTCACTTCAGACCAGCAAGTTAGTCCTATTTTCATAGCACTAGCGTTTAGCTTAGTTTGAAAATAGTAAGAATATTCATGTGACACGTATTCCGTATTCGCATCTCTATTTAAAAAAAATTAACTTTGAATATTTTTTTCCATTATCTGAGTTTTATTTTGATTACCGCTATCTGTGGTTGAAAATTTGTCATTCCCATAAACCAGTCCAGATATCGTCTTTGTCGATGCTGAAGTGATATTCTTTTAATATGTATTTGACATTCATCCGAATTATTAACATTTATAATAGAATTCTGAATTTTTTTAAACTCCTTTTTATATCTATCGCGATTTATATATTTCTTGTTCCCCCGGGGATTAAATCCAGTACTGTGTTCTTGAAAAATTTGAACAAACTTAAAATATTCTGAATAAGAGCGAACAGCTTACGCTTTGACAGCCATTTCCATACATCTTAAATACACGTAGGTACTAAAACTGACCGATTCAAAGAGAACCCAGATAGAACTGAAAAATATCAAAAAAGATTTCTTTTCATTTAAACAAGGTAGCGTCTCTAGTTTTGTGATAGCGTTTTATTGTTGACCGGCAAAGACTTCATTATTTTATAAAAAAACACTTTTTATAAATACATGCTGTGAGTAATATTATACAAAGGAGAGACCATTCAGAAACGACTAAAAACTTTGCTTTGAAATACATTTATATCAACAGATGTCGACCTCTACAGCGATAAGATAGTTTTTTATTTAAAATATACTAAAATACCTTTTTTTATTATACTTTGATTTACTTTGAAATGATTTTTTAACTCGAAAGAGTATTATAAACGTCGCCTCATTTTGAAATGATTTTTTAACTCGAAAGAGTATTATAAACGTCGCCGCAATGTAGAATATATTTATTTATACCTAATATTATTTGAGTTTTTAAAACTGTCTACAAAAAACAACGAATTTTCATTAGGTTCTATTGCTGTTTTAAATTTTCATTCACGAAAATAATATACATTGTCTCGAAGCTAGTAGTAAAAACTTCAGAAGAATCTTCTTAATTTTTTTTTAATGTAGAGATGCGAACACGGAATACGTGTCACATCAATTTTCAAACTAAGCTAAACGCTCGTGTTATGAAAATGGGACTAGCTTGCTGTCTGGAGTGAAGTTCGAATCTTCGACCTTTGGATCACGAGGTGAGAGTTCTAACCACAAGACCAACAGGCTACTCTTGAATAAATAAATTATGAATATAAAATATTCTTTGCACTTGGGTGAAACGTCGAATGAAAGATCGGCGTATTGTGGCGGTAGCTTAAGGGCACGTACGCACTAGGCGGCCACTGAGTTCTAGTTGTTGTTCATACATTTTAAAAACCGCACGCACAAAGTGAGAACAGGCGCGACACTGGGCGCCCAATGCGTACGTACTCTAAGGCTGGTGCCACACTACGCCGATTCTCCAACGTACGTCGTTAAATCGGCAAAGCGTACGATTTTACCGAACGTCCGCGCATTGTGTTTGATAAGCACATATTATTTATCTATACTTATAAAACTCAATGTCTGTCTATACTCTATATAAATCTACACAGTTTGACCGATCTGAGCCAAATTTTCTTTAGGACCCGGCGGGTAGCATAGGCAATTTCCCCCTTTGCCCCACTCTCTCCCCCTGATGTACAAATCTATATCGTTTGATGTATCTGACTGAAATTTTTTATTGAAATTCTTAAAGACGCAATGGTAAATATAGGCCACATTTACTCCCTTCCCTTAACCCCCTCTTGATTTAATTTATATACAAAATTTGAATTTTTTGACAGATCCGATCCAAATTTTTCACACTTATTCTTTAGGATTCGAATATTCACATAGACTTACCTTCCCCTTCCACCCCATTCCTCCCCTGAAATATTTTCTATACAAATTTTGACCCAAATTTTGCAAACCTTTCATTAGGATGCTGCTGGTAACAGGCTCCAATTATCTCCTCCCCTGATATATTTTCCATACAAATCTGTACCATTTCGCAGATCGGACATTTATTTGCATACTTATTTTCAGGACCCGGCGGAAAACATAGGCTACATTTTACTCCTCCCCTTTACTCCATCCCCTCCCCTCCATATACTCTCTAAACTAATTTATACCGTTTGACAGATCTGACCCAACGTTTGCTTGCATATTCTTTAGGACCCGGCGGAAAACACAGGATGTTCCGTTCTACTCCTTTGCCCCAATCCGTTCCCCGGATTTTGTCCACAGAGGGATAATGATGAATTAAGGGAAATTATAGAAGTCTCACAGAGACGAAGCTATTTATACGGGAAACGTGTACGTATACTTTGTCGTGGGAGGGACTATAGCTTAGTCCATTGCGAAAGAAACTGATTTAGGACGTATATACAACGTTTAAAAATTTGATAATGTGTTACGGTGGACTTGATGAACGTTGCATTGTATAAAGTGATGATATAAGACATCTTATAGAGGTCATAAGGCCTGGGCCACTCGATAAAAATTTACACACACGTTTCTCATATAAATAACTTCGTCTCTGTGAGACTTCCATAATTTATTTTAATTAATCAGTACCTACATTTATTCATAAAACAAATGTTTCAATATTTGGAAAAAAATAAACAAAATTGGAGGCAAACTGATGAAAGTTTTTAATATAAATTACTGTGAAGTATCATCTTTTGGCCTAATATGAGATCTCAAAATGTCTGGGTCTAGCAACGAGAAGGGCATCTTAAAAAATAAAATATTTAAGATAAAATTGAAATCTTCAGCGCTCACTGGTCGAGTGGCAATTATTATTATTTGTGCTGCAATACTTGTAGTAGAAATTTAATTTAATGTGTTTTTGCATTAAAATAAATTTTAAAAATAAACGTTAAGATCATCTTTACCTAAACCATCAAAACACTGACGAATCATTCAAATTAAAGCCTTTTAATAATAAAAAAATGTATTTCTTTAAATATCGAAATTTACATCCCATCAATTATAATACAATAATACTCTTAAAATCTATAATTTATATACGATATATAATTTGAATAACATAATTAAAAATACGTAGTAGTAAAAATTGTTTTTTGATTAACTCTTCATATTTTCATTCTTCATCTTTGCCAGCATGTTTTTGGTCAATAAACTTTTTTCTAATGTGGTAATCTTATTCTATTAATATTTCTAGTATTATGATTATGTATATCACTTTTAACAACAGTTTTGTAACAGTAGTTTTGCAAGTATTTTGGCGTATTGTTATATTAAACTGTTGTGTACATATATAGGAACATTATACACAAGTATTTATTTTTATTTCCATCCAACTGAGTAATCTTCTCGATTCTTCATTTCTGCTGTATTTACTTTTTTTAGGATAATTTTCACCGCTCTGTTTTGCATCACTTATAGTTTCTTGAGATTTATTTCACTGACTGAATGCAATTCTGTATCATAATAAACGAGTAATTATAATCTTGTTATAATCCTGCACTATTTTAGTATTATATAGTATTCTAGTATTATAGTATTATTATATTGTAGTATTCTCATTGTATTTTTTAAAAAATATTCACATAACATGTAAATTTAATAATAATTAATACAAAGTGTTAGTTATGTTAGTATATAACCACCTACTGAGATTTTTAGTCTACCGGTTTCTAAACGCACCCTTCTCTTCGTCAAGACAATCACTACACTAGCAAGTAAATACCATTACATAAAACAACCATATTTATAGAACTGACGAAGAGATGAGTACGTCCTGAAACCGGTAGACTAAATATCTCGGTAAATGGTTATCTATACCTATAAAATTCAATGTCTGTCTATCTGTCTGTCTGTCTGTCTGTTCTCTATACAAATCCACACCGTTTATCCGATTTGATTCAAATTTTGCATACTTATGCTTTAGAACCTGGCGGGTAACATAGGCAACATTTTCCTCCTATTCTCATACCCCTTCCCCTTCCCCTGACATATTTTCGATGCAAATCTGTACCGTTTGACCGATCGGACTCAATATTTGGAAACTTATTCCTTAGGACTCGGCGGGTAACATAGGCAACACTTCCCCCCTATTATCATATCTCTTCCTTCCACCTGACATTTTTTCGATGCAAATCTCTACCGTTTGACCGATCGAACTCAAAATTTGGAAACTTTTTCTTTAGGACTCGGCGGTTAACATTGGTGACATTTCCTCCATATTATTTTACCCTTTCACCCTCAAAAATTTATTTTAAACTTAATCCTTAACCCGCGCAACGCCGGGTATGAACAGCTAGTATACTAATATAACTAATATTTTTTTAAACGCCTGACCACAAAGTTAATGCTTTGAATATTAAAAACTTAATGTTTGTCTAGCTTTTCAGATTTACGAGTAACGTTTTTGCATACATGTCGAGTCTTGCTGTTATATAGACTTTCTTATTCTTGCACGCGGGGCTGAGCTTTTATTTCTTTTTACAAATCTCAAGCTTACCTTAAAGATTTGTTACAAGGCAAAATCTCAATACGATTTAGATGAGGATTTACCTCATCTAAATCGTTGAGATTTATCTCAGAGTGTTTCATTCCATGAACATGGGTCATTGGCCATGTGAGTAAGTGATCAGGAGTTTGATCCTCGCCCGAGAGAAATATTCCTAAATAGAATCAGCCCAAAAGTGCGAGCGAAGAAGTTTGAAATTTTCTTCTTTATTCCGCTGTCGCCGCTGTGTGCATGTCCCCAACAATTTTTATTTTTTAAATATTTTTCTATACCCATGTTTTGGCATTAAATTTAAAATGCTTTTTGTGTAGTATTTTTAAGTGTTTTAAAACGGTTTTAAATATATGTATAAGAAACATTAAATGGCGAAAAGATTAAAAATGACGCACAAAACGGTTGTAAAAGAATATCAATGTTGTATCTTACTTCATATTTCCTTTATTTTACTTTACATAATCCCAAATAAAATAAGATTAAACAGTTAAGGTTGTTATTACGGTCGTTAGATATATTTAACTGTAATTTCTTCTACATTGCATAAGTATATGCATATGTAATTGTAATTCCGCCGACGTAACTAGTACATATTGCACACTGGCAACCTCTATTGTAGAAGAAGAGAACA
>JADDOH010024087.1:0-27392 GCA_016648135.1 Agrypnia vestita | reverse complement strand
ATGATGTATGAAAGAAAAGTGACCTAATAATAAATTAAAATGAACGTAAACAAGTCAAAAGTGGTGGTATTTGAGAGGGAGCAAGATAAGACAACGTAAGAAATACTAGTAGATAATGAATATTTGGAACAAGTAGATGAGTTAATGTACTTGCGCATTGTCGCGTGATCCTGAATCAAGAAGAACCACACATAACTGCACGGCTGCACGTGGGTCTAGGATAGTTTGGAAACAACAAGAAAGAACTGGAAGTCAGTCGAAAAATCTTTTTTAAAATCTGTAAAACTGCGTTATTTAAAATTTTGTTTTCGTAATCACCTGAAAAAATTAGTTAAGAATTAATGAAAGTGGTGATATCGCATGCTTTTGGTTTTGATTTCAGAAGTGGACTTAGAAATGATGCACTGAAATGCACACGACATCGCATCTAAATTAAAATCAATCTCAATCAAACGAAGTTCCAAGTATCATACCTGCATGATAGCTGGGACTATAAGGACAGTCCACAAAATCACACACAACCAGTATTTTCGATATTCTCCCGTTGGCGATTGGCGTTTTCAAAACAACATTAAAATTAGTTGGGTGGGCGGCCAATCGAAGAACCGTATCCCCCACGCTCCCCGCCCCGTGTAAATCAATTACAGAAATTTGTCGCGTAAATTCCGGTGCTAAAATTCATACGTTACGTCACAGACAAATTTACGGACGTAAACAAATTACCTCCCACCTCTGGCAAAATTTGTTTTTGCGCAAGTACAGATATAGATGGCTGGTACCTCCTCCTCCAATTATCTATATACGTACTTCCTGACTCTCCTGATCTCTCGCGCTAAATAAATTCTGAATAGTTTCATATTAGATCCTTTGAATCCATGTTTTGTGACCATATAAATTATATATTGCTGCAAAATAATATATTGAGGAGAAATGAGAGGACTTAAAGTAAAAGCGCGCTTTGCATATGGCGATTATATAGGTGTTTGAATATGATTACTTGGAAAAGTGTGCCAGTTTCAGAAATTATATATATTTTTTTAAATATGTACGTTTCTGTGCTTTAGAAGCGTTTAATCAAAAGCATTTTAATATCATCGAAAGATCTGACAGCTACTTCGCGGTGCAATATGTTTATTTGAAATATTATTTTTATTTTTATTTTGTACTACACACACAATATGAGATATTAAATATTACTATAGTTTCGAGAGGAGCAGTCCCTCTTGGAACTATATAAGTTTCGAGAGGAGCAGTCCCTCTCAAAATTATATAAGTTTCGAGAGGAGCAGTCCCTCTTGGAACTATATAAGTTTCGAGAGGAGCAGTCCCTCTCAAAATTATATAAGTTTCGAGAGGAGCAGTCCCTCTTGAAACTATATAAGTTTCGAGAGGAGCAGTCCCTCTCAAAATTATATAAGTTTCGAGAGGAGCAGTCCCTCTTGAAACTATATAAGTTTCGAGAGGAGCAGTCCCTCTCAAAATTATATAAGTTTCGAGAGGAGCAGTCCCTCTTGAAACTATATAAGTTTCGAGAGGAGAAATCCTTCTCAAAACTAAATAAGTTTCGAGAGAAGAAATCTCTCTTGAAACTATATAAGTTTTGAGAGGAGCAGTCCGTCTCGAAATTATATAATTAATAACTCACATTGTGTATAAAGTACAAAGTTAATATCAAAATCAGTTGCAAACATATTTAATTAAATTTCGCCTACTGAATAAAGGCGCTTATACTTATAATCTCCCAAATAACCTAAACTCACCAACTCTTCTCCTTAATTCTCAAAATTCCCGTTACATTCACCTTTCCATCTTACGCCGGTTATTCCGACAACTTTAATCAGTACCTAATTAATTATTTAAATTTCCAAGTCATATTCTTCTATATTTGAAGATAATATGTAGTTAGTTTAAAACTTCGCCTGTCTATATCGAAATTCGAATAATAGTTGCTTTCCCACTAACTTCAGCGCTGTCGTGTTTTCAGAAAACGCAGAGACAGACAAAATATCCAAATAATTGTATATAATATCTCGCAGAAAATCGGTTATCACCACATAAACGTAGTTCTTATTTTAAATACTGGTCAGAAAAGTTTTAAAAAATCTTTAAAAAAGTGCACGCTAAATGACACAGAATATTAATCACAACAAATAAAAATATCATCACGAGAGTGTAAAATTAGAATAAATCTATCGAAATGTCTGAACCAATCCCGTTTATTCTCGAAATATCGCGATGCAACATTTATCTATAAAAGGAGACCGGCTGGCCACTGCCCAACATTCATTGTTGACGCTTGACAAGTGCTACATAATAACAAGAAATAACTAGCGGTAAAAGCAGTGAGACCAGCGCGTGTAAACTAAGTGACAGATATTGGACGAAGTGATATTCTCGAAAGAGATAGATGCGATAGAAACTGCGTAATAATGGCGAGAAAATTAGTGCGAATTACTAATTGGATAATTAGTGTGTGAAATATTCTAAAAACATCTAGTGACTGAATTTAAGAACAGTGGTCTAGTTTAATTCTTATCCAGTGACTTCAATCAATCAATGAACGCTTAAATTGTTTTAGTGTTTCATTTGTCACGTCCCTAGAAAATATCAGTTAACAAATAAATCTATATTTTTTTTTATTTGTATAAAAACATTTTACATAAATCCAGCACTCATCACTAATCAGAATGAATACACACTTAAATAATCCACTGGGCGAATAATTGAATGGTAAGTACAAGCATGCCTATCCATAAGCTCATACATGTACATAGGTTAGCATAGCGACGACTAGCATATACGTAAATTGAATGAGACCCCTATTTTAATATTGCATTCATTCATCTGTATTATTGGTATTTAATAAAATCTGTTACATTTCAATGTTTGCTCATCCAAAATATTACACATTCCAAGCCTTGTGATTTGAAATTGAAATCGCTCGAAAGGTTTTTAGTCAACAGCAGCGATACAAATTTACAATGATATTTAATTGAAGCGTTTCAGTAAAATAACATTCAATACAACCCTGAATGGGTGAGCAACTAGTAATTATTTTACACTACTACTTACGTAAATATCATTAAAGGTGTTCTCTTCTATTTAAATCAATTAATTACAAAAATACATTTGTATTTCGTTCGAATATACATATATGTGCAAATAATGTACATGTCTTACTTACTTACTTACCATACTCCTCTGTCCTGACATATAATTCTCGCCTCATCTACATTTATACATCTTCGTATGCACGCTCGACGGTTGTTGAGGCTTCTAACGGGACCATCTTCCAGTATCTGGTTAATCTGATCATGACACGTCTTTCACGGTCGCCCTCTCTTTATTATCTTCTTTATATCTTTCTTACCATTCTTTCTTCATTTATTAGCTCAACATGCTCAAACCACCTGAGCAACCCTGTTTTAATTCTATTAATTATGCTAAGATCAGCTTTACATTCATTCCTAATATCTTCATTCTTTACTCTTTATAAATGGATTTGACACACTTACGTCTAAGGGATCTCATCTCCACTGCATTCAGTCAAATTTCTACCAGCTCCAGACTTCACTTAGGTATGGTAGGTATATGACGTAGGTATATTGTTGAATCTGAAAAAATCGATTCTCGTTTTAGTATCTCAAACCTTCTGATTTACTCTTGGTTTTTTTATGTTAAAAATGTTTAATTTTCCTTTAATATTACGCATTATTTGAAACTTAAATACGATTTGTATTTTTATGATTCGTGATTATCGAAAAAAAAATTGATATATAGAGAAGATTGGATGATTTAAGATAGTAAATCGAAAAAATAATATTTTTAGATTCACTAGCATACGTGGAACCGTCGATATGTTTGAACCTTTATCTAAAACTTGATGCCTGTATGTTCTCTATATAATCCTTTTAACTTTTTGTAAAACCAAATTTTTTGTAGTTACTCTTTAGGACCCTGCGCAAAATATTTGCACCATCTTTCCTCCCTCCTGTCCTTTGACGCTAATGTGTATCGAATGAATTTTTGAGTTACTCTTTAGTATCGTCGCCATCCTCACTACTTAACTAAATAGTAAATGTGTTTAACATTAAATGCCATCCACTCCAAATTTCGCTTACTTTTACTTTAGGATTCTGCGTGAAACATGTACGTCTTTACGAAAATGAGAAATGTACAAGAATTATCATATTCGTGACATCATCAAAAATCTTGATAAGTAGGTGCCTATAATATTTAAAAAAATTGACTTTTAAAAAGTTTAGTTTAAAATTTAGGAGGTAAATAATAATACATAATCATTTCGTTGTCTGTAACTTTATGAAACATCCTTAATTTTTTTCGAATTCACGGTTAAAAAAAAGAAATTTAACGGCTAAATATCGAACTTGAAACCCGGGCCAGCAAACCCGAACCGACCGCTTAATGCATATTGATACCACCGCCTCTCCGTGGACCGACATAAAGATACTAGGTATAATTATATACAAGGCTTGGTAAAGACGCAGACGCAGACCACCAAATAGTACCATTTACTGCCGGCAGGGGAAATATATATATATTTTTTAAATATATTGGTCTTTTATAATAATTTATAATAAAAGTCTTTATTACTTTATTACTATTTCATGGGTGTCGGTAAATACTTATTCTTTAGGAATCGGCATCTAAAAGTACTTTCACTTTTGACGAGTAACAGATAGTTCATATATTAAAAACCATGCAATATTAACCTACCCAGATATTAATCAAAAATGTTTACCTCATTGACGAAAATATGTCCAATACGGTAATAATTTCACGAGTTAAATTTCCAATTTTGATTTTGTTTTTAATGAGTAAAATCTAGTTATGCGTATCCATTTAAATATATCTATGAAATGCAGGTCCCTGCTAACGAATAAATAAATTAAATAAATTAGCTTGATATTGGAAATGTTTTATTTACTTATTTTGATTTAAATCCATTGCGCGATTGAAACGAGGCTATTCAAACATTCTTCTTCGTCTTCGTTGTACTAGTCATGATCATGGTTCTGCATATAGAAAATTCAGTTCAGTAAGGCTAGATAAAGTAAGTTCTTAGCGAATCTGTCTATTTTTGTGGCTATCTTTCACAATGCTTCCTTACTTCTAGTTCACTTTAGATAACCAAGTTCTAATCAAGTCTAGATTCCCGATAAATCATCTGAGAATTTAAAGCCGTACAGACCGTAGCCGAGGATAAATACTTTTTTATGGTTAATTCATCTTCGTATAAAGGTTAAATGCAACCTGTGAATCTATTTATTTATTTACGGGAAACCAACAATACAAATAAATATCGGGTTACACATGAACACTAAATACACAGAGACCCAGACACAGAAATTACAAGTTTCCACAAAATTAACATATTTTTTATTAAAATATAGCAACAATAACTTAACATTATCCAAAAAAATAAAAGGCTTGATTTAAGGACAAACCATGAAAATTAAAGAAAAAAAGGGAATCAGGAAAGGACACATCTACTTAGTAAAAGGGAATGAAACAAGACGAAAAAAAAAAGCAAAGTTTTATTATCATAGATTGATGAATTGAAGGTGTTGTCTGGTAAGGCGACATAATAGTTAAATGTACATACCTCTTAAAATGATAAATAACTATTAAAACTATAATAACCTCTCTCGGAGGCACATCAGATTTTTCCATGATGTGTCGTCAATCACGCTGCTTGTTTGGTGCGAAATCCAATGCCAGATAGCAATGACGGTCAGTTCGCGTAAGGAAAATGTTATTGGAATATTTCTGATTTGGCTCCAAAAAAGAGAAAATTCTTCTGGAGCGTGCATTTTTTCTCATTAAATGAACGGATATTATAACTGATTCAGTAAATGTTGTGATAATCAATTCCGGAGTTCAGCATTTATATTCTTTCGCGTGTTATTTTATTTGTGACGCGAAGGAAGTTTTGGAACTTCTCAAGATATCTCTTTTGAAGACCGGCACGAAGACCTCTGTGGCTGATGATTTTGACTGTCGTCGAAGATGAGAAAAGTAGCCGTTTTCAATTTTGCATGATATCATATTGAGACCATGATCAGCATACAGAAAAACTTGGTTCTATCCAGTTTCATCTTTTCATGTTTTTTTATGAATATTTGTTGTGCTTTTTCATGCTTTTTACAAGCTTCATTTGCCTATCGGCGATAAATCTTGTAATCAATATTTGAGACACCTCCTGACAAAAATTGATATAAAGTTTGGCAGAAAAACGTGTTCTCGATGACAAAACAAAAAGTATTATTTAATTTAATCAAATCAGTTTAACTATTTGAAAAAATGGAAAATGCTAAGATTCAGCTATATGATGTAAGAATCAATTCCAGTCCGACATCCGTTAGTAGATACACAACACACTACATCAAGACACACACATCCTGCTTTCGACACGGTACTGCAATCCAGTACTTAACAAAACACAAACTTGGAGACACCCTGACTTCGGTACGGTATTGCAAGGCAATACTTAACCAACACTTCAACACTCACTCATCACATCAACCCTGATGATGGAACCTGCAATGCGATCCGAAACGTTGGCCAGAGAGGTCACATATACATGGCAGAATATCCCAAAAAACTACACAGAAGATTCTGAACTGCCGTGAGAACCTAAAGACTTTTTTTAATGCTCCGACTAAATTTGTGTCCAGTGACATATGAAACGCTAATTGATTTTTAATGTTTCATTTGTCTCCAATGGCTACGTCCCATCACTTTGGGTGACCTGAATATTTCAAAAATCTCCGTCTCTATTGTTACGCCACATTAATGGATTAAAGATTTGTTTTACTACTAAAAAAATATTAAGAATGTTTTCGTGTTTTCACAATCGTTCAGAAATGTTTGTGTCAAGATTTATAGGCTATATTTTACCGTTTATCTTCATCTTATCTGGTTGACATTTGCATGTTTGCATGACGACATCAAAATAAGTAATTTATGTCATTTTTGGCCAGAATTAAAAAAACATTTTCCTTTCCTCTATGGTTAAAAAATCGTTGATTTCACCAAAACGCGTGCAACATTTTTAACAACCAACAATAAATTATGCACCCAACATGGCTACCAATATCGAGACATGTCTTGGAAAAAGATACCAATAAAAAAATGCTACAGCTGGAATTTTTTGATCAACACTCGCATGTAAGACAATCAAAGTGTGACAAGCACTCAGCATATATGTAGCTCAGGCAACAAATAAGGGTCGCCCCATTAAATTATAAATGGTCTTGACATTTTTTCTTTTTTTTAAATTTCAATTTTGGATATGAACAAATAAAATAAATTAAAAAACAAATGGTTTTCTTTTCGTGAATTTTCAGCTTCAAAATGCAATTGCAATGTTCCGTGTTTCCTCAGTGGAATACAACGTGGAACATGTACGTGTGTGTTGTATATTTTCCGTACTGATAAAGCAATAAATGTCATAAATACCAAATATGAAGTAGGGATTTGCTATAGATCAATAAATGAAATGGAAGGAGCATACAAATACAATTGTGAATAGAATTCGAAAATAGATGTTTGTATTTATAAGATTACGTAAAATTTTGACAACAGCCAACCTTCGAATTAAACATTATGCCTTTACGTAATACGTATTGTAAATATGGAATCATAGATAGGGCGGAACATGTATATAAGTTATTCCAGGCTCTTAAAATCACAAACAATTATTAAAAACACGTTTTCGCGGGTGTATGGCTAATAACAAATACGATCGTGAGATACTCTGCAGTACGCTTAATATTAGTGCCCGTCTACACGCTTCAGACAAATTGGAATTATTTTTTATCCGACCGAATGTCTAAGTCGGGGGGACTCCGCCCAGCGCCGCGCCCCAATCGAGGGGTAATCAAGTACAAAAGTAACGGCCCCGTGAGACGGAATGGCAGCTATTTTTATGCGCGAATCGGTTTTTATTTGATTTTCACGAGCACCCCAAAGGTAAGCAGCCCCGGGCGGTGGGCTCGAGCCTGGTGACGGCCCTGGCAGGTGTCGCCAATTATTTTTAACGCGGGGCATTGTGGATAAAATCCTTGGCCGGATTTAGTCTGCGTTGCCACAAAGAGTAGTATTGTACTTCTCTTTATCACACTTTAACACAAAATAATTCACAATTTGATCCTTAAAAGGATATACTTCTCTTTTATCACAGATATTCACAAATGAGTCATGAAAGGCTAGAAAAGAAAAGAAATCAATTCCCCTTTAAAGATTTATTGATTGTTAGAATTCAGAGGGAGCCAGATGGCGCCCTCCTACGATTCTACAAATCATTCGAGCGCCGTGCTTTAACAATTATTATCATCAACGCATTGGCACTAAAATCGATTATTATTATTATTTTGATAACTAAAATTATTATTACGAATCTTCTATCGCAAGACAAAAATTAACCACACCAACACTCAAAGCTCAGAAGATTAAACCCTGCAATGAGGTCTAATTTATGAATGTCTTTCTAATTGTTTAATTAATTTGGTTTTATATATCTACACTTTTAAAGAAGCAGAGATCTATACCTATAAAACTCAATGTCTGTCTGTCTGTTTGTTCTGTATACAAATCCACACCGTTTGTCCGATTCGATTCAAATTTTGCATACTTATGCTTTAGAACTCGGCGGGTAACACAGGCAACATTTCCCTCCTATTATCATACCCCTATCCCTCCCCCTGACATATTTTAAATGCAAATCTGTACCATTTGACCGATCGAACTCAAAATTTGAAAACTTATTCTTTAGGACTCGGCGGTTAACACAAGCAACATTACCCCCTATTCTCATACCCCTTCCCCTCCCCCTATATATTTTTGATGCAAATCCGTACCGTTTGACCGATCGGACTCAAATTTTGGAAAAACTTATTTTTTAGGACTCGTCGGGTAACGTTGGAAACATTTCCTCCTATTCTCTTACCCCTTCCCCTCCCCCTGACATTTTTTCGAAGCAAATCTGAACCGTTCGACTGATTGGACTCAAATTTTGGAAACTTATTCTTTAGGACCCGGTGGTTAACATTGGTGACATTTCCCCCCTACTCTTTTACCTTTTCCCCTCCCCCTAATATATTTTCTATGCAAATCTATACCGTTCGAATCGAAACTTTTTTTACCCTCACAAATTTATTTTAAACTTAATCCTTAACCCGTGCAAGGCCGGGTATGAACAGCTAGTAATTAATAAATAAGAAATCATGAGGACCAAACTACATTTCTACATAAACATACAACATATGAAAGATTGCTCATACTGAAGATAACTAATAAATATGATCAAAAGACATTTAAATATTAAAAACCAAAAATGTTATGTAAACTTCCAAGTAATTTTAAAAATCTAGAATGACTTTAAAGGAATTACTAATAAATAAGAAATATTTTAACTGATTTAACGAGGCATTATTTTGGTAATGTTTTTGATTATTATAATATTATGATCATTAATTTTTTTGTTTCCATTTTCATCAAATATATAATCTCTCCTTACTAAGAAATAAATTTATCTTGTTAACAATAACAAAACCTACTAACAAGTTGGTCTCGCGGATTGGTTTTACTATTGCGATGATTGAATTTTTCCATTGAAAAAAAAAATTCCCCAAATTATCAGTTATTTAAATAAATAAAAAAATGACTAACTTACATACTAGCTTAGCTGTGTTCATCCCTCCATTGGCAACCCCTGTACGGATTTGAAGAGTAGCTTCATTTCTCGTTACATTAAGTATAATGAGAGAATTGATTGGCTGTTTGGGATTGAAGGCAATTCTGTTTGTGTGTTTCTCTCTCCGTCTGTCCCTATCCTTCCCGCTTCCACTCCACTGCCTGGAAATCTTCAGCAGTAAATCTCCCCGATACTGCTCTGTTCCAGTTCATATACTCTGCATAATTGTTTGGGACATGAAATTTGCAATAAAATGGAATTGATGAATTCTTCCTAGATAAATTAGTTACTACCGGCCTATGGCGGATTCAGTAAAATAACTAATTGTACTCTTACTTTATATATATTTAAATACAAAGCGTGACATAGCTTATCCATAATACTTTACCGGTAGATTCCGGTCTTATTTATGACCCGATAATATTTCAACGATAATGTCCCAATACCAATATGCATTCATACAATTTTGGTAGATGCCTATAAAAAAATTGTAAGTGTTAGAATCATGATTTATAAAGAATAAAAATAAAAAAATTATTATGGAGATAATTTGCTTAAAATTTTATTAATATTTTTAAAATTATTTTAGATTTTGGAATATTATGAAAGTCAATTATATCGAAAATATAAAATTCGCATCTAATACAAGACAAGTAAAATTATTAAAAAATTTCAAAAAAAATCTGGTTCAAATTGCTATAGGGTTTTATTCATTTCATTTTAATAATTGGATATCAGTTATTTAAATGATAGTCTATCTTACAAAAGATAAACCAGAAATATTGAGAAAAAAAACTGCAAACCTTGAAGCAGCTTGTCTCTAAAACTATTAATATTAGGTCATAGATGCTTGAACATTTTCGATTTTGGTAGGAACCGACTCGTATCTATATATTATAATATTGTTTAATCCGGAGATAGCGTTGCGTTAGGTGGACGCACGTTGTCTTGCGAAATCAAATGAAATTTTCTTACACTATCTCTTGTCTTGGTATTAGTAACTGTCAAAGTAGACCTAAATAATGCTTCTTAAGTAAGTATTTTTGAAAAATAAAGGTTATTCCAATTATAATAATTTCGTTATCTATACGTCCGTTTATCCTAACTTCGTGTAACATCCGTAACTTCTTGATAGATTTTTTTTTCTTTTTTCGCTTGATCGCAAAATGATGTTTTTATTTGAATACTAGCTTCTTCATACCCGGCGTTGCACGGGTTAAGGATTAAGTTGAAAAAAAATTTGTGGGGGAAACAAAGGTTTGATTCGAACGGTATAGATTTACATCGAATATATGTAGGAGGGGAGGGGAAGGGGTATGAGAATAGGGGGGAAATATCGCCTATGTTACCCGCTGAATCCTAAAGAATAAGTTTCCAAATTTTGAGTCCGATCGATCAAACGGTACAGATTTGCATCGAAAATATGTCATGGGAAGGGGAAGGGGTATGAGAATAGAGGGGAAATGTTGTCTATGTTACCCGCCGGGTCCCAAAGCATAAGTATGCAAAATTTGAATCGAATCGATCAAACGGTATGGATTTGTATAGAGAACAGACAGACAGACAGACATTGAGTTTTATACTTATAGATGTTTTAAATATATCCGAAGGAAAACATGTATTTCCACTGTCCCCCAGTCTCCTCGCCCAAAGAAAGGGTTTATTTCAACTATGTAAAATTTTAAACTCTGCGCTCAATATACTTTTCTAGAAGTGTCAACATAACACACACACATAACACACATAAATAAATCAATTTTAAAACTACTACATTACTTGAAGTATTTGCTCACACGAATGATTAAAAGGCTTGAAAATGCAGCCACCCTCTCGTAATGAATTGTGGGTAGTTTCAGATGCCGGAGGGGGGTGAAATTACTCCGAAACAAGCTAAGGACTGCACATCACTAGAAGGGGTTGCAGATTGACCATTAGTGTGCGCCTGGGAACTTTGATGGCATTGGGGCGAGAGAAAAACTTACCTGATTTCGTTTAAATTTTCAAAGTAGAATTATACCTAAGAGGCAACATTACTCCGTGTTTCAGCAAGAAGTAGCAGCTTTAACGAGGTTTGTTACTTTCACCAGGAAAATCGACCATCGGATTGCTACAGAAAGTCCAGTATTTCAGAATATAATAAAAAAAATTCAAAGTATTTTCTGCCGCTTCTATGATATTATTTTTTATCGTGTATTTTGTATATGTATTTTAAAAAACAAAACTTTAAAAAGAACCAGGCTAAATGACAAAAGTGATGTGTACTGCACCCCATTAAGAAATCTTGTATATGAAATAAAAAAATATTTTTTTATTTTCATAACCTTAAAAAACTATATCTCCAAAGCGTCATAATATGAAGCTGGATCATGCTGTCTACCAGAGATAATAGAGGAAAATTATTATATTTGATTTTAGTTGATTGCGATTATAATTGTGTTCATATTTAGTGCATTTTGAAGAGAATCTACTGCAGAAACTGTTCGAAATTAAATAGATGTCTGATGACGACAATGATGTATAAAAGGAAATGATAAACCCGACGAGCAAAATATTGAATCTGAACTATCGGGGGGTAGGACAGCCAGGAACTTACAGAACATTCCATCTCAGTAGATGGCTGCATATTATATATTGGAAACGATAAAGAAACCAGTTTGATGAGTTAGCCTCTTCAGGAAACAAGGGCTCAAAAAATTGTTAACATCAGAAAAAATACATTACGCTGAAATAATCTCTGCGACAAGTGCTAAAGATGGGATTTTCAGTTCAGTTAACTGAATTGTTTTTCACCAAATCGTTCAGTCAAATGAACTGTTCACTTTGTATCGTTCAGTAGTTTTTTTAATTATTATTATTTTCAACTTCAACTTCTGTTAGTGAACCGTACCCGTTAAGAAATTTTTCTACCGCTACCAAATTTTCGAAACCTTTTCAGTTTCCAAAAATTTCATAATTCGGTGATCTACTTCTTTAGAATTTACGATTCAATAAACAAATTATTTTCTACCTGCTGAACTAATAAACGATCGTTCACTAAAGTGAATTCAACCGTTCATTGGTTTAGTAAAGTGAACTGTTCTGAAAGAACAGTTCGTTCAGAACGTCGCATCTCCTGTGATTATTGACCGGAAGATGGAAATAGAATCCAATTGAATATGCTATATAGAAAACGTTGGGATATCATGCTTTTTTCTTTTTTATATCTGATATAGGTACATCAATTGTAAGGTGACAGTTTCAACTATTACAATATGTTTTTTACTGATAAAATAAAAATTTAAAGAAATACTTTTGTACACTTTCTTTGCATATAATAATTTTCGTAGTTGATTTTTTAACATCATTCATGCATTCACTGCATGAATGATGTTAAAATGATATTTTGTGTTTAAATTAAATTATTTTGTGTTAAAAAAAAAAAAAAAAACAGCGTGTTTAAAATGATATTTTAAACATGCTGTTTTCATGTTTTAAACAAACTTAAATAATAAAGAAATTATTATAAACTTATAAAATAGTGTGGGTGGGGGGAGAATAATGTTTCTCTTTAATTTTTTGTTTTTTATGGGCTTTATTATATTTAAGGGGTCACCACCAATATATTGGAATATATATATATAATTCGGGAAGCAGAGAATAGAAAGAAGAATTTGGAATAAACTTACAAGATTTATTTAATTACGAATACACAGATTTTTAACAATACTTTTTAATAAAAACTTAAGACTAGTTATAAAACACTGGATGAACGAGGTCTACGAGGAGAGTGTTAAAAATCGCGTCTCTCCCTCTATTTATAGATATTTGCGAATGCTTACAGAATATTCTCCCAAAAAAAGGTATAGGGCTGTGCTGTCTGCGGCTTCCGACATGATCGATATCTTTCGATGAGAATATCGAAAAATATCGATCCAAGCCTCAGACTACAATAGTATATAGTCATCTATTTTACGTATATTTTGAAAGTTTCAGAGCTCTTGCTAGTTGGAAAGTTTGTGAAAAATCAACAATATTCCACCACAATAAACAAAGAACAAAGAGAATTAAATAAAAGCATGTAAAAAAGGAAATTCGATGAAGTTATTAGTTGCGGTGTAAGAGCCGCGTCCCGCGCCCATCCATGAACGATTAAAAGACTCACCTACGCGAGGGTTAAGAATAAAATAAAATAAATGTAAAAGTTATTATTAAGGTCGTTGAACATATTTGTGTTAAATAAAATGGATATTTTATACGAATCGTACATTTTACTGAGAAACGAATCTTGACGTTTCGCTGAAATCTTATTCAGCGTCATCAGGAGAGCATCCCATCACGGCGGAGGTGTTGATAGCAGGCCGAATGCTCTCCTGATGATTCTGAATAAGACTTCATCGAAACATCGAGATTCGCTTCTCAGAAAAATATACGGTTCGTATAAAATATCCATCGTCTCTATTCCGTGTTGGGTCAGATGTGATGTGTCAGAATAGATATATTGCATTATACCATCGCACAGTCGGACCCGTTGGCGGCGTCTTGCAGCAGAATCCAAGCACAATAATGTTTCACGTTTCAGCTGCTCGCGGTCCAAGTCCGACCGCACTTCATCCATATTCGCGATGCATATAACATTACATCACGCCTCGATCCCGGCAAAACCATCAACCGTAAATCTCCACCAGCGGCGCGCAGCGGACCTGCCGTATGCTGGCACTTTGAACAAAGTTCCTCTGACACAGCTTACTGTACGCCGCGCTGAACACACCTCCGCTCACACAATCTCGAGAATAATATTAGAATGGACTTGCAGGAGTTCGGCAGGGATCGAAAATTTGACTCCTTCTTCTAGGGCTATTAAATGTTTGCAATCATTATTATGTTTACAGCAGTTGAAATTAATTTCTGTATGACACCAGCAGAGCACTGAATGCAAATTCAAGCATAAATGTTATATTTTATTTTAAATATACGTAGTTATATGATATTTAGATAATGAATACGCTGAAATAGATATTTGGAATGCTACCTTGCATAGTTACAAGAAGGTCATAACTAGCGTTTTTGTTAAAATCAGGGTTAATGCAGAAATATACCATATACGAGTATATTTATTTTTTTGCCAAAATTAAGATGGAGTGACAATGTCCTCAAAGATATCTCTGCCTTAGAGCTTCGAAACTGGAGAGAGCTGGCACTAGACCGAGATGAGTGGAAGAAAATTATTGAGGAGGCCAAGACCTACCAAGGGTTGTTGTGCCGAGAATGATGATGCTGATGATGATATTTTTTTGAAAACTCGCCTATTGAATACAATAATTATTTCTAAAAAATATTTTTATTGTTTTCATTAAATAAATATTTATTATTTTAAGTCTTCTTTTTTAATTTATTATATTGCCCATTGTATAAAATTACTATTTCTAATTTCAATTACATGGATTTACCTACCTATATTGTATAAAATTATTATTTCTATTTCTGATTTCATTGAGTTGTTATTTTATTGATTTATTTTCTCTTATAATTCTGCACCCTTGAGGTGAGTATTCGCAAAAACGGCGCTATATAATTTATCCAAATAATAATATTATTATTATTAGATATATTATATATGTCTATCTTTATATCGTTCTTGTTTATGTTTTTAAAAAAATGATATTTACAATAGTCTATTGTTTATGCATTTTGTACAAATTTTAAAGTAAAAGGCTTGCGACAGACGTTTAACCAGGTAAAATCCAACAATTGAATATTAAAAACATACTCATCTTGTCAAACATAACTCAAACAAATTCACTCAAAGCTCGAAATTCTAGTCAATTTTATCTTAATTTTTATCTTAATAATATAAACTGATTTATTTTTTCGCGATTGAAACTGCAAAATAAATATTTGACAATGTATGCAACCAAATAACAGTAATAACTCTATATAACTAATGAAATCTATACCTGCACTAGTGGGTACAAAAATAAGTTTTGGAAAAAAACATGTATTGTATGCGACGACACATAGTCTCCAACGGAGTAAGATAGTATTAAAACTAGGAAACATATTGTGCCTATAGAAGGAAAAAGGTTATAGCAGTTGAACTGTGGATCCTCAATCCTTCGTTATCCTGGGCTTTGTCATTCTAGGTAGGATCTCATATTTTTTGATGTCTTAGGCTAGATATGTCTAAAGGATTTTAATTTCTGTGTTTGTTGCATTAAGAAAATATTTTTCCTTGCGCATCCAGATGACCATCACATTTTTTGATACTCCTATAACGCACCGAGTGGGATTATCAAAGTGTGGATTTTTCTTTGGGGGATGTTTGGAAGATCGGTCGTCTAGGGGGTTGCAAAGTAATCTGTACTATTCCTCAGTGTTTGGTTGTTTCAGGCTGGGTCTGATCTAACGTCACGTTTGTTGACAGATGTTTAGCTTTTTTACCTTAAAACTATCATATTTTAATCGCATTGTGTAAATCTTGAATCATTCGAGATTACCAGAATATATCAATTTTGGGTATCTTTTTCTGCATACACGTTGCATTTCTTATTTGCTTGCAACGCGTTACAATACATATACATAAATCGCGACACATATTATAATGAGCAGCAGAAGATTCCGTGGTGAATTCTATTAAACTTCTTTCTCATTAGTCTCCACATTTAATAACACCATCCATATCGACTCTATATATATATATATATATATAGAGTTAATAAAACCACTCATACCAACTCTACTAAGTCTTTATATAAATCTTTAAATCCATATATTCGTTTTATGAATTTTTCACTAATTATATAATATTTCAAGTGGATGATGTTTATTCTTATATTATTTGAATTAAGGACCACTTGATATATTTAAATAGAATTTTCTATCCTTGTTTTGGAAACAAACCATTCATTTTGATATGAAATAAATAGATGTACACATATTACATATTAGAAATCTTTTAATTAGAAAAAGAGTTTGTAGCAAATTAAATATTGTAAATAACCAAATTCCTTTTGCAAAATAGTAACCTTTTCAATATATTAGTTCTTAATTAGTTATTCAACTCCAACATATACCTATATTTTTTTTGTTTTTTTTTTGTCTAAGCTTATATATAATATACCGATGTTATATCCTGACGAAAGGGCAATGCCCCGAAACATGTTGGAATTTCAATAAATAGTGATTATGTACAAATTATTTATTTTTATTTATATACATAATATTACCACAGAGCTGTGTTGCCGTTATTAAAAAAGAAAAAATAAACGCACTCAATGTATGCAAAAGTTCTTTCTCGCAGAAAAAGTAATTTTACATTCAAAATTATAATTAAAATATATTATACTTTTATACGAACGTATTTATTTATTAATTTTACAGAATCCAGACCCGGTTCCTCGCATAAACGACAACAATTAAATACAAAATATGTTAAACCATTGAATATAAAACAATACTTTTTTTAAATTGCCTTCATTTTACATCTGCCTAAAGTAGTTATTACACTTTTTCAAACCCTATATTTATGTAGCCTTAACTACATCAAGAATAACACAGAGCTTCGTCTGGGAGATGCATAGCAGGTAAGAGAATACTAAATAAAAGATTGCTGTGGTCAGTGAGTTAGAACATTACAAATGCAAGGCTCTCGACGTAGAAAAATAGCTTACAGATGTTTTAAACTTGAATTATTTATGTTAAATACGATTAATAAAACTACGTGCTTGTTGGTCCCCTGACACTGTTCTAGAGATCCTCTGATCGGGAAATCGAATCTTATTTAAAGAGTAAGAAATATTAATGTGATGAAAATTCCGTGTACACTCTGCATTTATTTTATAAAAGTCATTTCATATTTTTGTAAAAATGGTGCTAATATTAATCTTAATAATAAAAATAATAATAAACTTACATTATTTTTTTTAGTATTTTAATAAACAATAATAATTAGAAATGTACAAAGTGTACGTAGTGAAAATGTACTGTATAAATTGTTTCTACTCTTCTTCTTTCTTGCACTGTCCCAACTCATTGTCTAGGTAGGTTGTTGGGTGTCGGTTTCACTGTAGGATTTTGGAGCATTGAGTCATCAAGTATTTCTTTGGTATTCCTCTCGATCACTGTAGATGAAGCTCCATAGACATTACTTGCTTCACCGTATGGTCTGATGGTCTCCGTTTTACATGCCTAACTGTTCTTATTGCTTTTACTAACAAACCGTTACATTCGAGCATCGCATGAAAATACCAAGTTATTATTCTCATTTTCGATTTTTTTAGCGTTTAGCTTAGTTTTAATAAATTGAAAATATTAATGTGGCATATATTCCATTAACACATCTCTATTTTATAGATAAAACAACTAAACGACCGTATAGTGTTGAGCATGCAGCGAGCTGTTATTCATTTTCTCTTATATTTGTGCTTAAATTATAATAATATATAAATCAAAGTCAAAAGATCAATTACATTTTCCTGAATACGAAGCCAACCTTTTGAGCGAACATGAATAAAAGAATTAAATCAAATTGAAACAGTGGGTTAGAAAACATGAAAACATGTACATTTAAACGTGTACTCTATGGAAAGTATCAAGAAATCAGAAAAACTTTATTTTTATATTTTTCTCGCCAACGCAGCCAATTACTGAAAACAGATCAATTTATTAATTTTATGGACATTAAAATGGTAGAATTACGACTTTAAGTAACGACGATCAGGAAGCCAAGAAATGCTTAAAGGAGAATTTTCCGGTATAAAATTATATATCTTATTATTTCATGGACCCAATGATTTTAATTTAATTAATATTCTATCATATAAATAAAACAATTGTGAGGTTTACATTTTACAAATAATATTAATCATAAGTTTATGCATGTTTAATATTATTTTATTCTTCTTGATCTTGAATTAAAGTTGGTGACTAAAAAATTCCGATTAATAGATTTGTGTCGAACCCGGTACAAAAAAAAATGTTCAAGGTAGTTGGTATATTGTTCATTACTTGAATATTTTTGTAAGATGCGTATAATGAAAAATAATGTACCCCACTTCCCAAATGCGAATAAAATTTAAGCAAAAATTGGGTGATTTTTGTATTACGATTTACACCTTGTAAGGTGTTGATTAATTATTTTTACCTTCCTAGAATTGGAACTTATTTAACTGAAATTTTTTTTAAAAAAAAAATAAAATGGCCGCCTTCGGTCTATTTCCATAGAGCTCCTTCGCGAGTGGCGTGCAACATTCTGCGGTGCACGTTTGTTCGAGATAAAAAAAAGGTTAGTTCTTATAAAGAAATTAAACATCTTTATTCTTTTTAGATTTTTATTATTTTTACCTCTTATTAATTTAGCTGAAATAAATAAAATTTCGTTATAATTCTTGATATTTTCAATTTTATTAAAAAGTATATTTTTAATATATTCTTAAATTATTTATTTTTAGGTACTGTTTACAACTTATTAATATTTACAATGTATTATTCAATACAGTTTACTATCACATGCAATCTACTAGTTTGTACAACCAATATTAGAAGGCTTATAACAAAACTCAAAAATCACTTTAAAATATAAAAAAAACAGCGGATATTACTGACATGTATAATGTCCAATAAAATACTGCAGCATTTTAAATAATTTTATACAATAATTTGACCGATTCTGAAAAACTAATGAATGATTAAAATATTGTCATCCGGAATACGTCTCTATCTCTAAACCTTATTTATCAATTATCAACAAGGAAATGTGTCAAATATTGATGACAAGATTTGTCCATATCCTTAGCACAGACCCATCCTTGACAAACAGGCAATTGAAATAAAAGCGTGTAAAATAGCGCTATTTCAACCCTTTTTTTGAGTTTTTTAATGGTAACTTATTATAATATAATAATATCATGATATTAATTAAAAACTGAAGTCCCAGAACGCAATTTTGTCTATGAGTATTTGAAAAGCCGCTTCAATTATTTCGAAACGGAAAAAACATTTAAAAGTTTTCCACTTCCTGCTACGAATCGACTTCAAACAGCCTTCTTTGTGTCGCCTCTGCGAACAATATTAGGCAACTGCTCAGTTTAGAAATTAATTCAAAACCGAAAACAATGGAGTTTGTCAAAATCAAAAAGTGTCGAGGTCCTAGTAAAAAGTCTTTTATTATTCTTTAGCTCCGGCGGCGAAACTTTTTTGGTTAAAGTGCTTTTATTATATCGGGGGACAACAATTACCGCGGGAGTTTACTTAATTTGAGAAATATTTCCAAAGCTGTATCCGAGACTTGATTTATTTATTCGAGACAATGGAAGGCCGAACAAAAAGTTTTGACTTGTCCCGAGAATGTTTCCATAATGGAATAATTAAAAAGAGACCCAAATCAAAGGACCAAATTATAAGCATTATTTTACCTTGTTGGGTACACTTATCGGCTAATTTAATTTTGGCATTTCGATTGGCGTTTCCGGATAGAATCCTGAATTTTTAAGTTGGTATGTTGCTTATTTACCATTATAATATAATACCGTCTGAATTCTAATAGTTAGATGCGATGTGTTTCCAGTATTATTTGATGGAACGAAAGTACAGACAGTTACCGCAGAAATTATTCGGGGCCTGAAAGTGTTTAAAATGAGAATTGACAAAAAAATGCAAAAAATTATCTGAATACAAAAACATATGTTATAGTAAGATATAAATTGTCATATTAATTTAACAGAATCGAAAACGTTACAAAATATTCATCTTTAAATTAACTACAAATTTAAGTTGAATCTTAACTATTTTGATAAAACCCTTTTTTTTCAATTTGACTCTCTTGAAAACAGACGAATTTTGTTAGTTCAATCCTTTTTTTCTTAAATTATTCATAACACTCGTTTCTTGATTCTCCCAAAATTCTCCCAAAATTGCCAGTTGCTGTCCTTCCACGTCCCACGCAGTTCTACTAGACAAAACTCTTATCCCTTTCAACTTATCATACCAATAATAGAATATTCTCTCCCATTTCATCTATATGCTCAGATTATAATTAATCTTCTGAATTCAATGGATATTTTCAATACCAAATATTAAGAGCATCGTCATATGGTGAGGCAGATACTGGTAATTCATGATTCTTCCTGTGTGCATTTTATACATTATACGTATTACTAATTAAAATTGTGTTCTCTCATTATTCCTCTTTATAATCAATTTTATCTATGCTGAATTCATATTTTTATGTTGATGTTAAATTAAAAAAATGTGTTGAATAAGTCAGTAAAGTTATCATTGTCTTATTTGTATATATATTTGTTATAATTGTGGAAAAATGTAACTATTTTTTTTTTAATTCTTTTGATACCACGTATTTATTATTTTAATTATTATATAACATGATTCCAAAAAAGTTTGAAGTATACATATAAAGTACCCAGACTAGCATAATAAATAAGCTAACTTAACAATTTGGCACCACGTCTGGTGCCAATACATTTCACCTTGTTTAAAAAAAAATACCGCAAGCCGTAATTGTCTAAACAATTACGGAAAGATCAAACTAAATACTTTTAAAAAGTAGAATTTTTTGGGAAAATAAGTTTCGTTTTTCTACAAGAAAACGTTTTTAATCAATAGACTTGGTTTTTAAAAAATACGTATTGTTTACTGGGAGATTTAATTACGCAAGAATAAATACTTTAACTGCGGCATAAATGTGTCAGAGAAATACGCGAGAGGGTACAAGCTTCCGCTGCAACCTACTTACTCTCTTTTCCTAAAAAATCTATCATAATTTTTCTCTTTAAATATTTTATACTCTATGATTAAGTGCAAAAAATAGCAAATATATATTTTACAATCACATTAATGAGTCTTACTTATGTAGAATTACAATTATGTTATATCATTTCGATCAACGAGATAAAGTATATGACAAATAGCACCATATTTATCAACGTGTTCAATATTTTGTAGAAAATACTATATTTTTAATAATCCAAATCATAGATCTTGCTTTATCTTTTGCTCCCTAAGTGACGTGCGTTTATTTAGATATTTATCATTAAATTAATATAGAACCAGAAAACATAATTCACAAAATGTCGGAGACACTTTGCAAACTTGATACCGGGGTTCATTAAAATGGTTTTAATTTATTGCCCCCAGATAGAAGGGTGAGGTAAAAATTTGTTGTTCTTAATAAGGGAAGGTTAATGTCAACCCTACTCTTAGATGAAATGCGCAAAGGGATACTGCCCTTAATATTAGATATACATCCCGGTAATAAAGCACTCAGGTTACAACCGATACCGAGTTTCATTTATTATAGAATCTAAAATGTTTATCATTCTGCTTTGGACATTTGTTTCATTATTAAGTGCCAAATGAGTTGATGTATTTTCAAACATCCTGTAGCAACAGCGCCTCGAGCTTTTAAGCTCTGAAATTATAATTAATACTTTGTCACGAATTTGGAACCAAAGCCTTCTTATCTCCGTACATCTGAGATATTTGTACATCACATCCTACACAATAGAAAGTTCAAGGGAAAATTAATATTGAAAGAGTATCATGTGTACAGAATATCATGTGTATATTTTTAACAAAGCCTGCTCGCAGTGGGACTAAAATTATAACGTTAAATGAAACTAATTTTCATAAGTGATATGGCATTATATGTTGCGTTATTATTTTAATTTTCATGAAACTATACTTTCTAAAACACATGAGATGATTGATTTTGTTATTTCGTCACAACTACATTTTGACAGCAGCATGCTTTCTCACCTAATGATAAGAAAGCATGCTCATAACTATTAATATTCCATTTAATATTTTTGATAACAATTATTGAATGCAATTACTTAATTTAACAGAACTTTCGCAGCGTAGAAATATTTTAAAATATTCTATTTTTAATTAAAATTAATTGTAGGAAACATAGAAGACTTTATAGGGTGGCTGTGAGGTTATGACCTGTATGAGCTGGCTTGACTGATTTTTTTACATAGTGTAACGTTCACCAATTCCACCGTAAGGTCATACACAAATTATAAAATTTTCTATAGATGTATATATGTTCTAAATCTCATTAACATATTTTAATTTTTTATTACAATATATTACGTATTCAAATTGACTATGCTAGAGACATCTGAAGTCCTTCCCATGGCACAGTTTACATATATTCCAAATCTGGTAAAACCTCTGGTCGATTGCCCACGTTCGGTGAATATAATAAATTGATGACGTTTCGGCACGAGATGTCGAGCTCCATTTCATGCAGATGTTTCTCGCTCTTATTTTGTGAACAACTCATGAAAAAGTTGCATAAAGTTGACATACCGAATTGAATTCTGTGGATTTGTTTAGTATAAGTAGCACTGCTTCTCTTAAATATATACCCGCAAATGCTTAACTAGATATCTGTGATCTTAATATTGTTCATCATTTTACCTTATTCGTTTTTTCGGTTTTAAATTATTGAATTTCAAATTGTTGTAATGACCTAATGATTTTCTTTCTGGCACTATATTATAAATTACTTATCTTAATTTTTTTTAAATTAATAGTATTCTTAAATTGTAAGTTTTTTTACAATATTTATTACACTATTCATTGAACGAATAACTCTTTAAATTAAAAGCCCTAAGGCGTATAAATAAATAAATAAATTAGACATAATGAATAATTAATCTAAATACAGTTTATTTTCAAGCTTTTCTGGAAGAGGGGCGGGGCTGAGGGAGGTTTTGGTGGATGGGGAAGATTTTTTTGGTCCTTCGTGCCGTTGTCTCATTGCCCTTCACACTAAATGGCCAGCTTCCACTCCGTACTACACTGACACTAATATATTCAATAGCGAAATAAAAATGTTACAAAATAATAATTAATTAAGATAAATTATAGATGTCTCACAGAGACAAAGCTATGTATATGGAAAAGTATTAACATTTAAACATTATTTTATATAATACATATTTGATATATTAAAACATATTTTCGTTTATTTAGTAGTTTAAATATTGGATAACACTATTTTATTGATATAATTGCATGTTTCTTAAGAAGCCCACTGAATTTTTTAAACATTATGAGTCTGAAATTAATCACAAAAAATACTGCTAGGAAAAACATCTTTTTATTCCTCATTTCTATACAAACTGGATCCCAATTAATTGCTAAAAACAATATTTGTTAAAGATTCAGAAAAAATATTTATAATTATGTTTTACAGATTCAATAAAATCAGAGCACGAATATGGATGAGATAATGGGAGCCATATTTGATGATGACATGATTAATTACCATTTTGTTGCAATTTTTTTAAAGTTGACCCTTGATAACAAATGCACGTTAAGTCTTTTTAAGTCTGATTTGGTACAAATAACAAAGGTACTTTGTTCAAAAAAATTTACGTAATTTGTAACCACGTTCTCCCACTATACCTAATCTATCTTTACTTGGATTTTAATTTTAATTAATTTATTGTACTGAAGAAGTAAACATCGCTCCCAAAACTAATTGAATTATTACAACCAAATTGAAGTGTAATATGTTTATAGAATTATGTCAATAATTATTCTAATGTTTTATATAATTTTGATCGTAGGTACATGCATTTTTAAAACTATAGCTAAGACATTTATAGAGGGAATAAAAGAGAATTTCATAGAAAAATTGATTAACAATATAATTTAAAAAATTTTTTTAAACTCGAATACTGTAGACTTTTCAAATATTAAGTATGAAAATATTGTATTGCTCCTCATTATTGAAGCCCTGTAATTAATAATGGTGTAAAAAAATATGTCAGTGCTCCAGGGTTGACTCTAGATAAATTATGACATGAAGTTAGAATACTCAATTATATTCCTGAATATTGTAAAGCAGGATAAATGTTTAAAACTAGTGAAACTTTTAATGACTTTATGATTCGTTCTTCAGAAAATTTCAGTAATTTAAAATATTATTTTTCCGTTTGTCATTTGTCAGAAAAATATTTAAATTTTGGAACTACAATATAAATGAAGAACCTGAGGCCATACATCTTCATTATTTGCCACTTTCTTGAAGCGGCCATCACTCATTTTATAAAGTCTTCTGCCAAGTCTCAGGGCCGAGAGTGTTGCAGGAAATCAGATATTTAATTACGCCACCGAGTAGAAGGAGCCGAGTGTTTGTTAACAATGTCAAAAACCTTCCTACAGCCCTTTCCTTGATTATTAAATTAATTGAATTGTTTGCGTTATGACAACAATAATAGCGGAACTAGGGGTGAGCGAAAAACGCAGTGGCCCCGGGCGCGCTCGAAACTGGGGCGCAGAACTAAAGCTTAATTAAATGTGAAAATAAATAATTTATAACTTTTTTACATCTTAAATTATGACAAAACCTTGGTTTTTCTTTTGTTACATTCTAAAATATCAAGAAACGTAACGACTACAAAAAAAACACTAATTAAAATATCATTAAATTGGGTGAAAAACATAACAAATGTTTTTTTTATTTTTTATTAAATATATGGTACAAATACAATTCTTATATATTTACATATCAAATTGACATTCTTTCAATACTTTGTAGTTATGTAGATTCTTTTGAATCTTTTGAATCTGATGAGGGAGCCTCAGTTCTTATTTGATATTTAGGTACATATACAAGTCATTTAATAATACGGTAATAAAAGATAATTTGATAATTGAAGTATTTTGAAAAAAGCTATAAGTTTAAATGATTTATGAATTTATGTTTGATTTTAGGAAGGTTTTTATTTGCTCTGAAAGGTTACTGATGCAGCGTATCTCGATAGGTAAATTATTGTAGTAGTTAATGGCTTTATAAATATAGTGGTGCTGCATTTGGGTTGTTTTAAATTTAGGCATTTTGAATTGGTTTCCATTTTTCATAAGCTTGAAGTATTCCTGATTTTCTGTAAGTTTTTTTTTGCATATTTTCAATATAGAAAATTGCTTGAAAATATCATCCACGTTTGGTATAGGAAACAATTTAACCCTAGATAGCTAACGTTCGGGCGTACCCCATTTAAGCTAACCATCCGTTGAAACGACGGGTACTTGAAAAAATACTTTTTTGCAAAATATATAAACTTTTTGCGCGTGATATTTTACATCGTCGTTAGTTAAAAGGTTTTCAATAAAAATACATCTTATAAAGTAAACTTTACTCTAGTTCTTAAATAATTTTATTTAATAACTAGAGTAAAATTTCTAAAACTTCTGAAAAAAGATCTTTATTTTTTCATAACCTTTAACATACTAAATCAAATAAAAACTAAAAAATTTTGGCATTTTATGGCGCTTAAGATTATATAAAAAAAGTAATTATAATATAAAAGTTATTTATATTTAGCGCATGTGGTACAAAAATCAATCTTATGTTCATCACAAATTGCATACATTTGCCTTATGCAAATGCCTTACATTTGGCACAAATAATTTTAATCATACGCTTTTTCTTGTAGTGGCACTTCTCGTTTTCTTCAACTTCTTCATTTTCCGATCCTTGAAAAAGAACTTGGCCTGGTGATTGCTGGTCTCGACTAACGGATAGTTGCGCTGAAAGAACGCTCCTGTTTTTTCCTTTATTCAAGGCTCCACAAGTCGAAAATGTAGTGTTTTCATAAATTCTTTGCGTGGAATCAATTTCTAACCAAGTGGCAAAAATTAGTTTTTACCTCATATGACTTGTTGCAGTTGAATGATGCTGGTCTGTCAGGAATCTAGAAGAGTATTGGAATTTCTTGTAAGAACTTATTCCACAGTTGGGAATAAGTCTCGAGGTGTACTCATTAGACTTTCTTCGGAATTCGATGGCTCATAATTTTCGTCACTTTGGACATCGTCTTCCAGTACAAAGTTTTCCGTCTCACGGGTGGACGCATTATCTTGTTCTTCGGAACTATACTCTTGGTTTACTAACTTCGATATCACATCATTATTTAATGAAGATATGGTAAAAATCTACAACAAACACAACTTACGTCAAAAATATACACGCACACTCAAACAAAAAAATTAACGGTAAAGCTAACCATCAGTCGAAACGACGGGCAAAACTCAAGAATCTCGAAAACTATAACACTTATCTGCTCGATGTGTGTGCTACTGCAGCGACCTTACCGGTGACCGAGTTGGCTAGTTAAGACGAAACATTTGGATTCACCGTTAAACAGAAACCACTATTTTTCTTTACGATGTCCGTCGATTTGACTGAGGTTAGCTCTGGACTTAAAAAGATCTTTTGTTGAAAAGGTACATTTTTTTTCAGTATTACTTTAATATATATGATACTTTGTGATATTTTTAATGAGTTAAGATATTTTATATGAGCCTCTCCATCCGAAAACGCTCTATATGAACAGAGAGTGAACAATGGCGTAATACACATTTTTAGTAATTTTTTTACTTAAAATATTCCTTAGTCTAACAAATATGTAGATACATTTCCTTAGTCTGTTTACACGTTTAATAATGTGTCTTTTCTACGTTAAGTGTTGATCAATGATCACACCAATGTATTATTTTTATTATTATTATTGGGTAGTTTATAGTTCGTATTACAATTTTGTTGTTATGTATGTGATGGCTCCTCTTCTTCGCCTTTCAGCTCGATCCTACTCCTAACTGAGTTTACGCCTTGTTAGAGGCAAACAAGCTATCTATCTACGTCGGGTGAAGGCTCTACGGTTTT
>JADDOH010024085.1:0-11514 GCA_016648135.1 Agrypnia vestita | reverse complement strand
GAGGAGCTTCAATTGGAATGTCTAAGACATCCACCGTACTCTCCGGACTTTGCCCCAACAGATTACCATTTTTTTCGAAATTTGGATAATTCTTGCAAAGGAAAAAATTCAAATCCGATGGGGCAGTCCAAACCGCCTTCAAAGATTTTATTGATTCCCGTCCGAATGGTTTTTTTAGTAAAGGGATCGATGAACTACCTATGAGATGGCAAAAGTGCAGAGATAGCAATGGTACATACTTTGATTAAATAAATATATTTTAATAAAAAAAAAAAATCGACTTAGTTCCTCCCGATACTAAACGTCAATCAATGTAAGGACCTAATATAAGCTTATTAATTAAATTAAATTATCTCATATTTTATTAATTAAAGGATTAATAATAAAATATATTAAATATAAAATTGTAGTAATTTGACTTAATTTTACATAGGGTTATTCTATTGGGCATCTTCCCAGTCAGGTTAGTATAAGAAAAATTGATACAAAATTTCAGAATAGAATTTTATTAAATAGATAAAATTGGTTTCCTTTAATATTTTTAATAAAAGTAAAAGGTATAATGAATAAAATTATGATTGATATTATTAGGGCAATAACACCTCCTAATTTATTGGGGATGGATCAAAGAATTGCGTAAGCAAATAGAAAATATCATTCTGGTTGAATGTGAATTGGGGTAACTAATGGATTTGCTGGGATAAAGTTATCTGGATCTCCTAGAAGGAAAGGTTTGTAGATAGATAAAATTAAGATAATTATAATTAGAACAAAAAATTCTAGAGTGTCTTTTATAGTAAAATATGGATGGAAAGGAATTTTATCAATATTATTATTAATTCTTAAATGGTTAGAAGATCCAGTTTGGTGAAGAAATATAAGGTGAATTATTGAAAAAGCTAAGATAATAAAAGGTAAAATAAAGTGATATATAAAAAATCGATTTAATGTAGCGTTATTAACTGCAAACCCCCCTCAAATTCATTGAACTAAATCAGTACCTAAATATGGGATTGCTGATAGAATATTTGTAATTACTGTGGCTCCTCAAAAAGATATTTATCCTCAGGGTAGTACATAAACTATAAAAGCTGTTATTATAGTTAATAAAAGAATAGCAATTCCTACGAATCATGTTGGACTAAATATAAATGATTCATAATATATACCTCGACCTACATGTAAGTAAAGAACAATAAAAAAAATGATGCACCATTGGCATGGATTGAGCGGATAAATCAGCCATAATTTACATTTCGATAAATATGATTAATTCTATCAAATGCTAATTCAATATTGGGTACATAATTTATAGTGAGGAATAAACCAGTTAAAATTTGGATAATTAAACAAATCCCTAAAAGAGATCCCATATTTCATCAAAAGAAATATTTGATGGAGTAGGGAGGTCAATTAAAGCGTTTGTTATAATTTTTAGAATGGGGTGGGATGATTTTAGGGGCTTGAATTTGTGGTTTTTCATTAAAACTTAATTCGTATGGGTCCGTATGATAAGTTAAAAATTTTAGTTACAATAATTAAAGTTAATAATAAATAATTTATTAGGGAGATAGTTAGATATATTTCATTTTTATTATAAAAATTAGATAAAAATAAATTATTTTCAGAGTTAATATATAGATTTAAATTTAAAAATTTATTTATTAAAAAGAATTAGTATTCCTCCAATAAAAGTTAGAAATATTAGGTATGACATTCAAAATGAAGTTCTTTATGAACCTAAAATTAAGGCTATAATTGTAGTTTGAATAATTATAATGATTGTAATTAATAAAGGGTGATGAATGTTAAGAAGAATGAAACTTAATAATAATATAATGAATATAAAAATATCAAAAAATAGTTTAATTAAAATAATAATTTTGGAGATTATTGATAAATATAGAATTTTTTTTTTTGGAGTTTTTAAAGATATTACTTATTTTTGATTTACAAAATCAAAGTTTTATTGATTAAACTATAAAAACTAATGAAAAGTATACATTTAATAAATTTTATCATAATTAATTATTTAATGGGGAATTTTCTTGAGAGAACATGACCCCCCCTATCAAATTGATAGGGGGGGTCATGTTCTTCCAATTGAAATTCTAGGGTTAAGATTATTGTGAAAAAATGCTCAAAAAAAGGCAGTAAAAAAAAGAATTTCAGAGACAATAAATAAAATTATCCCTCATCGTAATCCTGTAGTTACTCTGTAGGTATGTATTCCTTGATAGCATCCTTCTCGAGAGATATCTCGTCATCACTGATATATTGTTAATAAAGTAATTACAAGACCTAATAGACATAAAGAGGTATTAAAAGTATGGAATCATATAACTAATCCTGCTATTAAAGTTATTGAACTTAGGGCTCCAGTTAAAGGTCATGGGCTATAGTTTACTAGGTGAAAGGAATGATTAGAATGGGTTGACATTATTAAATTACTTCTCTAGAATAAAGGGTTCTTAAAATAGTAAAAACATAAGCTTGAATAACCGATACAGCTGCCTCTAATATTAGTAAAAGAATTATTACTATAATTAAAATTATAGCAATTATAGATGATACATTTAGATTTATTGATCTTAAAAGAGTAATAAAGAGGTGTCCAGCATTTATATTAGCTATAAGTCGAACCGCTAAAGTTCCTGGACGAATTACATTTCTAATTGTTTCAATAATTACTATAAAAGATATTAATATAGATGGAGTTCCTTGAGGGACTAAATGAATAAATATATGTTGGGTATTATTAATTCATCCGTAAAGTATAAATGTAAATCATAGGGGAAGATCTAGTGTTAGGGTTATTGATAGATGACTTGTTCTAGTAAAAATATAGGGGTAGAGGCCTAAAAAATTATTTAATAAAATTATTCTAAAAAGAGAAATTAAAATAAATGTTCTTCCATTAAAGTAGTTAGGTCCAATTAATATCTTAAATTCTTTGTGAAGAAAATTAGCTACTAAATTTCAAAAAAAAAATAATCGAGTGGGGATTAGTCAGAATGAAATAGGAATAATTATTAAACCTAAAAGTGTTCTTAGTCAGTTATAAGAAATATTTATAATGTTAGTTGAAGGATCAAAAATAGTAAAAAGATTAGCTATCATCTTCAATTAATTTTTTTTTGCTCAATTTTAATTTTAAATCTTGATAGATTGGGACCGTAAATAAATAAATTTAAAATCATAAATAAAATAAAGAAAGAAATAAATATAATAAATAAAAATAATCAATTTAAGGGTATTATTTGTGGAATAAAAGAATACTATAAATTAGTAAT
Source organism: Agrypnia vestita (assembly GCA_016648135.1). Lineage (NCBI taxonomy): Eukaryota > Metazoa > Arthropoda > Insecta > Trichoptera > Phryganeidae > Agrypnia > Agrypnia vestita. The sequence continues at coordinate 8,221 of JADDOH010024085.1, read as the reverse complement.
TTAAATATGACATATTTATGTTATTTTTAACTAATTCTTTATAAAAAAAATTTCATTAGAAGTAAGAGTTAATTACTATTATTGGTTTAAGAGACCAGTACTTATTTTAGTTATCTAATGTTAATAATTTTTGATTCAATTAATGAAGAATTGAGGTGAAATTCTTTCAATTGTAATAGGTATAAATCTATGATTAGTTCCACAAATTTCAGAGCATTGACCAAAAAATAGACCTGGTCGATTTAATAAAAAATTAGCTTGGTTTAGTCGGCCTGGTACAGCATCGGCTTTAATAGCTAATGATGGGATAGTTCAAGAATGAATTACATCAGATGCAGAGATTATAATTCGAATTTGAGTCTTTATGGGTAATACAATTCGGTTATCTACTTCAATTAATCGAAATTCATTTAAATTAAGTTTGTCTGTGGGGATTATAAATGAGTCAAAATTAATTTTTTTAAAATCTGAGTATTCATAAGATCAATATAATTGGTGTCCTATAGTTTTTAATGTAATAATAGGTTTATTATTTTCATCTAGTAAGTATAGTAATTTTAGAGAAGGTAAAGCAATAAAAATTAAAAAAATTGCAGGTAAGATTGTTCAAATTAATTCAATTATTCGTTCTTCTATTAAGAATCGATTTATTAATTTATTAAAAAAAAGATTATTTATTAGGTAGGTAATAAAAAAGATAATTAAGGTTAAAATAAGAAGGGTAAAATCATGGAAAAATGTTATTTGTTCTATAAGGGGGGAGGCTCCGTTTTAAAAATTTAAATTTGATCAAGTAGCAATTTCTAAAAAAAGAAAAAATCTTTATAATTGGGGTTTAAATCCAATGCATTATTCTGCCATATTAGAAATATGGGATTAAAGGTATTTATTTCGTTAAAGCTATGTTCTGAGGGTGGGGTGTTTTGTAATCAATCAATAATAGAATTTATTTGAAGACTAAAGAAAATAGGACGTTGGTTAATTATTCTTTCTCATATAATAATTAATAGTATTATTATACCAATTATAGATATGATTGATCCTAAGGATGAAATAATATTTAATGATAAATAAGCATCAGGATAATCTGAGTATCGTCGGGGTATCCCTGATAGTCCTAAAAAATGTTGGGGGAAAAAAGTTAAGTTTACTCCAAAAAATATAATAATGAATTGGATTTTTAATCAAAATGTATTTATAGTTTGGCCAGTAAAAAGAGGGTATCAATGAACAAATCCTCCTATAATAGCGAATACTGCTCCTATAGAAAGAACATAATGAAAATGGGCTACAACATAATATGTATCATGAAGTATAATATCAATAGAAGAATTGGCTAGGATAATTCCAGTTAGTCCTCCTATTGTAAATAAGAAAATAAATCCTAAACTTCAAAGTAGTCTGGGATTATAATTAATTTTTCTTCCATGAAGTGTGGCTAATCATCTAAAAATTTTAATACCGGTTGGTACTACAATAATTATAGTTGCTGATGTAAAATATGCTCGTGTGTCAACGTCTATTCCTATATGGTGGGCTCATACAATAAATCATAATAGTCCAATAGTTATTATTGCATAAATTATTCCTAAAAATCCAAATGATTCCTTTTTTCCTCTTTCTTGATTAATAATTTGAGAAATTATTCCGAATCCAGGGAGAATAAGAATTGAGAAGAAAATTGAGATATCTACAGATCTTCCTGCATGGGCAATATTAGCAGATAAGGGGGGGTATACTGTTCATCCAGTACCTGTTCCTCTTTCAACAATAGAGCTAATAAGAAGAAAATTTAAGGATGGGGGGAATAATCAAAAACTTATATTATTTATTATACTATAGGTTTTTGATTTATGAGTTTTATTATAATATGAGTTTTTGGGAAGGCTATATCGAGCACCAATTATTAAAGGAACTAATCAATTTCCAAACCCTCCAATTATAATAGGTATAACTATAAAAAAAAATATAATAAAAGCATGGGCAGTAACTAATACATTATAAATATGATCATTTTTAATTAAAGATTCAGTAGTTCCTAGTTCTGTTCGAATAATTATTCTTAAAGAAGTCCCTACTATACCAGCTCAGATTCCAAAAATAAAATAAATTGTTCCAATATCCTTATGATTTGTAGAAAATAATCATTGTCGCAGTAAAATGGCTGAATTTAGGCAATAAATTGTAAATTTATTAATAAGAAAGATTTTCTTTTTTACTATAGTTTTATATTCAATTAATGATATTAAATTGCAAATTTAAAGTAGTAAAAAGTTGATTTTAGATAAGAAAATTTTATTAAATTTAATTTCGAAGTAGTTCATTATTAAGAAGGAGTATAAAATACGTAAGTAAAAAAAGAGATTAATTAAGGATCTTATAATTAAGATAAAATTTATGAAATAGAAATTATTTATAATTAAAAAGTTAATTGTTAATCATTTAGGTAAGAATCCTAAAAAGGGGGGTAATCCCCCTAATCTTAAAAGATTGAGAAAAATAAATATATTTATATATAAATAAGATTTAGACGAAAAAATTTGAATAAGATGGAAAATTTTTATTGAATTAAAAATAATCATTAAAAAAGAATTAATAAATCTATAAATAGAGAAATATAAAACTCACATATTTATATTGATTATTATAGTTGTAAGTATTCAACCAATATGATTAATAGATGAGTTAGCTAAGATTATTTGTAGAGAGGTTTGATTAAATCCTATAATTCTTCCAATTATAACTCTAGATATAATAAATAAATAATTAATTATTGTTAGGTAACAATAAGATAAAATAATTATGGGAATGATTTTTTGTCAAGTAATTAAAATTAAACAATTTAATTATCTTAGTCCTTTTATTACTTTGGGGAATCAAAAATGAAGGGGGGCTGCACCTATTTTTATTAAAAGTCTAATATTTATAATAAAAAAAATTAAAAAATTAGAATTAATAAGATTAAATCATTTATTTATATAAATAACAATGATTGAAGATAGGAGAAAATTTGCAGATCTAATAGATTGAATAAGAAAGTATTTTATTATACTTTCTGATCTTAAAGAATTATTATTATTTAATATTAGAGGAATAAAAGAAATTAAATTAATTTCTATACCTATTCATATATTAATAAATGAAATTGATGAAATAGAAAATAAACTTCTTATTATTATAGTAAAAAAAAAATATTTTTGTATAGTTATAATTAGTTATAATTTAAAAAAAAAGGATTAAAACCTTAATAAATGAGGTATGAACTCATTAGCTTTAATAGCTTATTTTTAATTTATATATATATATATATATTTAAATGTAAGAAGCATGTAAATTTTTGAAATTTAAAGGTATAGTTTAATTCTATAAGATATAATAAAGATAGAAAATCCATATGATTTATTCTATCAAAATAATCCTTTATATCAGGCACTTTATTTTTAATATTAAAAAATTAAAATATTGAAAAAAAAAACTATATATATATAGATATTAAAAAAGAATTTCCCATCATTATTTTATAATAAATATATATTTATTAACATTAAATCCTTAAATTATATATACATTAACTATCTTTATAAATTAATAAATTTTAACAACCCTATGATTATCTATATAAACTTTTTCTAAAAAATAAGAAATATAAAAATCTTAAATAAATAGTATTAAATCTATTATATATGTATAAAATATTTATTTATAATATAAATTTATTTATAATATAAAAATCTTAAATTTATAGTATTAAATCTATTATATATTTATAAAATATTTATTGATAATATAATTTTATTTATTATTTTATTTTATTTTTTATTTTAAGTATGTGAGAAAAACTTAACCCAACCTAACCTAACCTAACATAAACTAACCGAGAAAAATGTTGAATCTTTTTGTCGCATTGCCAGAAATGGACCTAGGCGCATGGAAACAGTGAAAATGACGGTTTAATTTCATCTCGAGATAAATATTTATAATATAAATTTATTTATATTAAATATATATTTATTAACATTAAATCCTTAGTTTATATATACATTTACTATCTTTATAAATTAATAAATTTTAACAACCCTAAGATTATCTATATAAACTTTTTCTAAAAAATAAGAAATATAAAAATCTTATATTAAAAGTATTAAATCTATTATATATCCATAAAATATTTATTTATAATATAAAAATCTTAAATTAATAGTATTCAATCTATTATATATCTATAAAATATTTATTTATAATATAAATTTATTTATAATAAATTTATATTTATAAACATTAAATCCTTAGTTTATATATACATTAACTATCTTTATAAATTAATAAATTTTAACAACCCTATGATTATCTATATAAACTTTTTCTAAAAAATAAGAAATATAAAAATCTTAAATTAATAGTATTAAATCTATTATATGTCTTTAAAATATTTATTTATAATATAAATTTATTTATAATATAAAAATCTTAAATTAATAGTATTAAATCTATTATATATCTAAAAAATATTTATTTATAATATAAATTTATTTATAATATAAAAATCTTAAATTAATAGTATTCAATCTATTATATATCTATAAAATATTTATTTATAATATAAATTTATTTATAATAAATTTATATTTATAAACATTAAATCCTTAGTTTATATATACATTAACTATCTTTATAAATTAATAAATTTTAACAACCCTATGATTATCTATATAAACTTTTTCTAAAAAATAAGAAATATAAAAATCTTAAATTAATAGAATTAAATCTATTATATATCCATAAAATATTTATTTATAATATTAAATTTATTTATAATAAATATACATTTATTAACATTAAATCCTTTGTTTATATATACATTAACTATCTTTATAAATTAATAAATTTTAACAACCCTATGATTATCTATATAAACTTTTTCTAAAAAATAAGAAATATAAAAATCTTATATTAATAGTATTAAATCTATTATATATCTATAAAATATTTATTTATAATATTAAACTTATTTATAATAAATATACATTTATTAACATTAAATCCTTAGTTTATATATACATTAACTATCTTTATAAATTAATAAATTTTAACAACCCTTTGATTATCTATATAAACTTTTTCTAAAAAATAAGAAATATAAAAATCTTATATTAATAGTATTAAATCTTTTATATATCTATAAAAAAAACCGTTTATGGTATTAAAATTTTAAGTTAATTCTAGCTTTCATATTTATTATTTATTTAATTAAATTGAATAAAAATTTTTGTATTAATTTATTTTCTATTTAAAATAAAATTGTTTGTAGTTATTATAATATTTAGTATTAAAAATTAAAGAAATTTAGATTTAGTAATATAAGAATTATTGATAAAATTTGTGCCAGCAATCGCGGTTATACTAATAATAAAATAAATATATTTTATTATAATTAATATATTTAAATAAAATAAGATTTTAATTTTTAAGGTAAAATATTTAAATTAAATTAAATTTTAATTATAAATTTTTATGAAATTAATAAATATAAAATTAAACTAGGATTAGATACCCTATTATAAAATTAAACAAAAAAATAAGTAGTAATAGTTGTATTCTTTAAACTTAAAGAATTTGGCAGTATTTTAATCTATTTAGAGGAACCTGTATATAAATTGATAATCCACAATTTATTTTACTTAATTTAATTTAATTTATATATCGTTGTTATAAAAATATTTTAAAGAAATAAAATTTTTAAATTTTTTAAATAAATTTATATCAAATCAAGATGTAGTTTATAATTAAGAATTTTATGGGTTATAATAAATTAATTTTTGGAAAATTTAATGAATAATAATTTAGAAAGTAGATTTAAAAGTAATTTTAATTAATTTATTTAAATGATGAAAGTTCTAAAATATGTACATTTTGCCCGTCACTTTCATTTTAAATTGAAATAAGTCGTAACATAGTAGAAATACTGGAAAGTGTTTCTAGAAAGATCAAATTAAATCTTTATAGTAAAGTAATTCATTTACATTGAAAATTTAATGTGCAAATCATTTTAATTTGAAAATTTATCTTAAATTTTTAAATTTGATAATTATATTTAATTAAAATAATAATAGTAATAATATTTTTAGTATAATAAAAGAAAAAAAAATTTTTCTAGAAAAATAGTATAGTAATAGAAAGATGAAATAATTTGAAAAAAAAGTTTTTAAAAAGTAAATATAAATTATTGTATCTTGTGTATCAGAGAATATTAATTTGAAATTTTGTATAAAATTTTTTTCGAAATCTAAAGATTTAATTAATTATGTTAGTTATTGTAACAAAAATATTAATAATAATTAATTTGAAATGAAATGTTAATCGTTTTAAATGATATCTAATTTTTTAAGAAATAAATTTAATTTAGTTATTTTTAAAAAAAAATATTTATTGATAACTAAATTTTAATTTTAATAATTATATTTTAGTGGATAAGCTTTAAAATAAATTTTTATATAAAAATATTAAATATTTTAAAAATATAGAAATAAAATTATTTATTATATTTATTTTTTATAAAAAATTTTTATGAAAAAAATTATTTTAATATATTTATAAATTAATGATTTTTATTAAAAAATTTATTTAAATAATTTTAATAAATTAATAATGATATTATTAGTATATCATAGTAATTTATAAAATAAGAATTATGTTCAGTTAAATTTAAGAATTCGGCAAAAATTTATATTCGCTTGTTTAACAAAAACATGTCTTTTTGATTAATAATTAAAGTCTAATCTGCCCACTGAAATAAATTTTAAAGGGCTGCGGTAATTTAACCGTACAAAGGTAGCATAATAAATAGTTTTTTAATTGAAGACTGGAATGAATGATTGGACGTAATATAAGCTGTTTTATTTTAATTAAAATAAAATTTAATTTTTTAGTTAAAAAGCTAAAATGTTTTTAAAAGACGAGAAGACCCTATAAATCTTTATAATAATTAATTTAATTTTAATTATTTAATATTTATAAATTTAAAATAAAAATTATTTTATTGGGGTGATATAAAAATTTAATTAACTTTTTATTTTAAATTATTTTAATAAAAATAAATTAATGATCTATAGATTATAATTAAAAGATTAAGATACTTTAGGGATAACAGCGTAATTTTAATTTTAAGTTCTTATTAAAATCAAAGATTGCGACCTCGATGTTGGATTAAAATATATATTAAATGAAACCGTTTAAATATTTAGTCTGTTCGACTATTGAAATTTTACATGATCTGAGTTCAAACTGGTGTAAGCCAGGTTGGTTTCTATCTTTAAATATAATAAAAAATTTTAGTACGAAAGGATCAGAAATTTTTAATAATTTAAAAAATATTGAATTAAATTAATTTATGTTAAACTATTTTGACAGAAAAATGTATTAAATTTAGAATTTAATTATATGTTTAATTAACATAGATAGTAATTAATAAATATGAGATTTATATAACTGTGATTATTATAATTTTTTTAATTATTATAATTTTAGTGAGAGTAGCTTTTTTTACTTTATTAGAGCGGAAGGTTTTAGGGTATATTCAACTTCGAAAAGGTCCTAATAAGGTGGGCTTTATAGGAATTGTTAAGCCTTTTAATGATGCAATTAAGTTATTTAGAAAATAATTTATTTTTCCTTATTTATCTAATTATTTTATATTTTTTTAAGCCTGTATTTAGATTATTTTTAAGTTTATTAATTTGAGTTTTAATTCCCTATAGAATAATTTTATTCAATTTTAATTTGGGATTTTTATTTATATTAAGAATATTAAGAGTGGGAGTTTACTTTATAATTATTTCTGGTTGATCGTCTAATTCTAATTATGCAAAATTAGGTAGTTTACGGGGGATATCCCAAACTATTTCTTATGAAGTAAGATTAGCTTTAATTTTATTATCTTTAATAAATTTAATTTTAGGGTTTAACTTTTTAGATTTAGTCGTTTATCAACAAAATATTTGATTTTTATTATTATTATTTCATTTAGTTTTATGTTTATTTTCATCTATATTGGCTGAGTTAAATCGAGCTCCGTTTGATTTTATTGAGGGTGAGAGAGAACTAGTTTCTGGATTTAATATTGAGTATAGAAGAGGGGGATTTGCATTAATTTTTTTAGCTGAATATTCAAAAATTTTATTTATAAGAATAATATTTATTTTATTATTTATAGGGGGTCAAGTAT